>AP028430.1:5333675-5442771 GCA_036509395.1 Antheraea yamamai
TGTAATTTAGAATGTTTTGTATTTCTCTAAATTTGAAACGCTACTAAAACATGAAATTATTATTGCCAGTCATTTTTGTTATTAACAATAATGTGCCCGATGCTATTTTTGTAAATAAAAAAGTATGTTCAAACCATGTTAAGTTAGCTGTAATTTTAATATTATTTTATATAGACATAAAAGAGAGTAAATTAAAAATAATATGTATAGAATAACTTAGCTATAGCTATAGTTTAGCGCAACACTGGCTGTATGATAAAGACAGCGATAATCGTGGAAGCGCCTGTTATAGATGCATGTATTCAAGATGGCGTCAGTCCCAAGTCATATGTTTACGTTTATCGTTGGTTTTCATTGGTTACGGTAAAATTCCAATAACATGATGGTTAATAAAATGAAATATGTTCTTTGTAATGGAAAAAATAAAATGGTTCGAAATGAATTATTTTATTTATAAAGAATAACATCGGGCACATTATTGTCAATAACAAAATTGCCTGGCAGTGATAAATTCATATTTTGAATAGCGTTTAAAAGTTACTGAAAAAAAAAAACCTTCTTAAAATTATTTATAAATCAAAATTTGACTCGTAAAGGTGTGATACGCATTAAAACAACGTTAACCGGCTACCAGGTATCCTGAATCCTGTTTGGAAGGGCGTAATATATCTTCATATTAAAGAACCAGCTTTTCTAAAATCCTCGTTCTTCCAACGTTGCTGGCTTTTGTACTAAGGTGTCGCAAAAAAGTCTATGTTTTGTTTTTCGATATCCTGGAGAACCCTTTGCGTTATATGGGACAAAAAGTATCCTAAATGTAAACTTGTAATATTAGTTATTAATGGGTCAAGTTTCGTTAAAATCGGTTCAGTAGTTTCAGCGTGATGCGTGTTCACAGGGACAGAACGACAGGCAGATAGACAAAAATTGTAAAGGGATTATTTTTGGCTTCTATATTGATAACAAAGCCTACCCCGATAAAAATTTTCAAAAAATATTTAAAGTACAGATTTGGCTTTGTTACAGTTTTATTATAGTATATAGATGTAGATAGATAGATTTCTTCTGTACGTGTGTATGTCACTGAACTCCTCCTAAATGGCTGGACCGATTTTGATGAAACTTTGTGTGCGTGTTCCAGTGGATCCGAGAATAGTTTCGATTCATGATTGGAACCGGTAGGTGGCACTGCGGTTGAATGTTAGAATTTTTTTTATTATCTATGCAGGACAACGTCCGCCCGGCCCGCTAGTTTATTATAAATTAATACCATCAATAGTATTTTTTCTCATTTTTATCTTTTATTTGATCACAATCTCATCTGATATTGACACTGCGGCTGATTTTTTAAGACCAAGATCTCAAAAGGGCGGATCGTGTTTTTTAAATATCCGGCCAATTTCTTAAGATTATATACTTTTACATTACATAATATGTTGGTTCAAATTTTTATTTTTTTTAATAAATACGGTATTTTTAACTCATGCTGCCAACAGTCTGTTGACTAGTCCATCATAAGGTCTACATTCGTTTGTATGGAGTTTAAACCCTTATAATTTTGGACAATCCAGAGATTAGATGACAATGTGGTCTAAAATGGTAACACGCTAATCCTAGAGGAGCCTCTCCAGTGCATCTTTGGGAACACATCTATAAATGCTTGGCGATAGATTTTCAAATAGAACGTGATAACTAGCCAGCCGAATTTAGAAAAAGCACAACAACCATGGTTCAATCATAGTATTTCCTTTCGCCCAAAATTCCGACTCATTGCAGAATCTAAACCGTGTACACACTACCACTGAGCTAAAACTTACATTATTCCTCTATCCTACATATGCAACTATTGTATCGATGCATATTTTAGTTAGAGATCTGGTAACACTGCGTAAAAAGATAAACAAGATAAAGTTTCCTGCAGGTTCTTCTCGATGACTGGGTTATTTTCCGAACGTGTGGTGGATTTGACGTTCATAAGTGCCATCTTGGGGCCTAAATTCAATAAAGTATTTTTGATTTTATAAGATACTAGCGGGCCCGGCAGACGTTGTCCCGCCCTGATTATAAAAAAATCCAGGACAAATTGTATACCAAAATGTTCCTCCTGAATCACTTTATCCATTGGTGAAAACCGTATAAAGATCCGTTCAGTAGTTTTTGAGTTTATCGCGAACAGACAGACAGACAGACGCGGCAGGGGACTTTGTTTTATACTATGTAATGATTAAAAACATTTCGCGTTATATGGTTTGGTTATTGTGCTACACTGAACTAGAATATGAATAATAATTACAAACATGTATTTTAGTCCTTTTTCATTTATCATAAAATCTCCTTGAACAGTTCTAAATATAAAGCCACCCGCCTTGTTAGAGATTTATTCTAAGATTTAAAAACTAATTCAAAGTTAGGCTTAAAGGACATGCTTCCTTTGCCTTCACTGTATATAAAAAAATCCTGCTCTGGACTTGCGTATTTCATTAAAGAGTTCATTAAACTTTTATGTCGCGTCAGTGTAAATTATAGAATATAACCATGTAAAAGTATATAAATAATATGATAACAAAGACAACCTTCTATATTTTTTGAAGATTGCTACAGTTTTTATGTTAAATTAGTATCTTATATAATAATACATGAAGCCAAAACTTTGTATCCCTTTTCAAACGTATGAACTTGGAATTTGGCATAGTTAAAGTTTATATGGAGGAGAAGCGCAGAAAGCTCTTTTTTTAATATAAAATGCATTACAAGCATATTAAATTAATTAAAATATACATTACTCCCACTACTGCTTCAATTTTATACAACATATACACACATGTAAATGAAAAAGGTATTTTAACATCCGTCATTTTACTCTTACGTTCCAATTATATTTTCAATATTTTTTACATGACTGACGTTGCGTGCCTTACATGCCCTTTGAAATCTGGTTAAATTGTAGGTTAATTTTATAATAATATAATATGTAAATTCATAATATACTTTAATAATTAAGTGATAAATAACTTATCTTTAGTAAATTTATGGAACCACTGAAATAATTATTATTCTCTTTGGCCTTATTGAATGTCAAAATTTTTAGGTGACAAGACTGCTTTCACTTCATGTCTTTTTGCTTCAGGTTGTCATAAGAGTAAAGCAATATTACCAAAGTCAAAGTCAATATTTTAATTTTTAGTATGTTTTATGGTGAACTCACTTCAAATGATGATTCAATAAAAAAAACGAGCCAAAAAATACGTTGTAAAATCAAAATAAGAAAATTTGTTTGCCCATGAAAGTAATCCATGACTTAGATCATTTTTGTTTTGGATTCATCATTTGATTCTAATGTGTATTGATGAAGTAATATAATAATATCAATACAGAAAGAACTTATATTTTAAAATAATCTTGTAAAAACAAGCTCAGAAGACATTTCAAGAGAGACAAACTTATTGTTAAAACAAATTTAAATATATGTCATTTTATTATATAAAATGACAGCCTCACTGACCACCTCCAGATAATAGAGGTTTTAACATGTATCCATTACTTTTCCAAGCAATGAGACTACATTTAATTCAATATCACCCAGAAATACCACCCATGGTGTCGTGTAAAATTAAAGTTGAAGTTGTGTTGTGTCATGTGTTGTTATGAGTTGCGATAAATTTCTTTATTTTCGTATAGCTATGTTTGCTTACCTGTTTTTGTTATAATTAATTACAATTTTCATTTAGACATAGTTTTTTTTATGTTTATATAATTTGAAAAAAAAAGTGAAAAATAACCGAGTAGCCATGATGAAAACCTTTGATTATAGAATCCCTTTGGCACAGGAACCCTAATAAAGTTCAAACTTTAAAAAATGAATGAACTATGGTCGAATGTCGACCACTGGGCGCCCACTAGTCATAATAATAGGGAAAACTTTCAATTGCAATTTTCAATGGAAAACACTATATTACACTTTTAATTCCCTGTTTTATAATACAACAAAATAAAATTCAGTCCGATTTAAAAACAATATAAAACAATGTATTCTCTAACTATTCCATTATGATTAATTTATAAATACCCGCATTTTAATTTGCTCGATACGTGTGCGGTATCAGGTTTTTTTTACTACGGCGCCGCGCAAGACGCGAAATATTCTCCTGCAGAGGTGCACACTGGGTTTTTGCGTTATTAACCAGCTACGCAATTTCAATTTTAAATGTCCACCAAGTATTCGAAAATTCATCACAAACATCAGATTAGAAACGCAATTAAGCGCAGAACAATTGAAGGTTGAAAATCCTTAGAAAAAAGTTGACGTTCGTCCCAGCGGACACCTGTCAGGATGACCACTCTATCAAGACCTATTTACCCTAATGCGGCAATAAATCGTCAAAGGTCAGTTTAGGTTGGACAAAAAATTACACTACGAACGAAAAAAAGCTACTATTTCAGTAGCCGATTAATAAGATATAGATATTTGAGGCGATTATTCGATATTAAAGGTTACAAGGTAAAAAATATGTACGCGTCATTTTAAATATTAATTGCAAAAATATGTATCAATCATAATTAATGTCGAGTTGATAAATGGAGGACAGTTTAACATGAACTGAGTATAATTTTATATATATTTTTAACGTTTAAGGTGTCAGTTAAATTTTATTATGACAAATTTTATTACTCATAATAATATCTTTTATTTCTATAAAACTATTGGATATCATTACATAGTATAAAACAAAGTCCCCTACCGCGTCTGTCTGTCTGTCTGTTCGCGATAAACTCAAAAACTACCGAACGGATTTTCGAGCGGTTTTCACCAGTCGATAAAGTGATTCATGAGGAACGTTTTAGTATATAATTTGTCAAGGTTTTCTTTATAATCAGGGCGGGACAACGTCTGCCGGGCCCGCTAGTCTCTATATATAAAATTATAGGGATATATAGTTACGGGCACATGTCGCACGATGAACTGTATTTTTGGCAAGAGATAAATTTATAATTTCGCGTCATGACATGCTAGTAAGCATTACCGACGGTGTTGCGCCTGCGTCAGACTAGCGACGTGTAGTATAGAGGTCTGTACTGATATTGATATTACGCAGCTCATCATATGTTTGATTGGTTAATTAACTTTATAATTAACCTATCTAATTATTGCTCCAAGTGCCAATAGATGTGAAAAACAGACTAATGTTCAAAGTTAAAAGAACACAGTTGTTCCATTGTTTTCAATTTTTACTTCTATCTCCAGTCCATATGACTGCCGCGATGTTCTTTTTGTAATCTCATCTCTTGAATGTGGTATTTTGTGGAGAAACTACCACGACATCTTTTTTTTAATGTGACTGTTTGTAACCACATGTCACAGTGCCTCGCTAGACACTACCAATAATTGTTGTCTAAGTAAAGTACATACGATTTTCAAAGAATATAGTTATTTATACCTACTATTTACATAAATGTCGAGTTCGCAAAATCATATGTCTTATTTAATATTGGATGACGACGGGGGGATGTAGCTCAGTGGTAGAGCGTTCGCTTTGCATGTGAAAGGCCCCGGGTTCGATCCCCGGCATCTCCAATCTTTATTATTACTTTTTAAAATTACAATTTATTCAATCGTTTCGGACATAAACTATAAAGAGAAATTTCAATTTTTACCTGTAGACTGCCAGTCAGCCACGGCTTTACACAAGTGTAAAGAAGAAAATGAGGCCAAATCGTTCGTTTACAGATCGACTGTGTAATTATATACTCGTAAAATAGCAACTGAACAATTAAACGTCAATCTGTTAATTCTATCAATATTTTTAAAGAGATATGTACTATCCTCTGTCTCGCACACTTCTGAGAGAGATCTAAAGTGATTGATGCGGTTTTTTATGCCAAAAGGCTACAAACAGGCAGACGGCCTGTTGGTAAATGGTTACCGTCGCCTATGGACAACTGCAATACCAGGGGCATTACTGTTGTTTTGCCGACTTTGAAGAGCGCCTTTCAGTCTCTTCGCTTTTCTTAGACTACCACAAGAAAATATTTTAATTTTTCGGGTTAATGTATTATAGCCTGTGACACTCACAAATAACGTGGCTTTCTAATGGTAAGATAATTTTCAAAATTGGTTTGGTAGATCCAGATATTACCCCCTACAACGTCACAAACTTTACTTCTTCAGAATATTATTATAATAATGTTAATTAATTAATGCCGCGACTTCGTACGCGTGGAATAATTACTTTGGGCTAACTAACACGCAGTGGAAGCTCTTAAAAGGAAAAAAAACGATTTTGAAACATTCTTCATTGGTGCCCCGCTCCTATTGGTTTTAGCGTGGTGATAACCTATAGCCTTCCTCGATAAATAACCTCTCTAACAATTAAAGTATTTTTCAAATCTGACCAGTAGTTCCTGAGGTTACACCCTACAACGTCACAAACTCACAACTTTATCACTTAATAATATTAGTATAGATTTATAGTTTTAGTATCCGATCACTTAACAAAACTCTTTTATTTATTCGTAGAATAATAAAAATAACCATGGTAGATACAAATAAGCGAAAATGACTTATAATGTACTTATGTCACGGTTGATTTCATTACCAGGGATAACTGAGGGATATGCATCGCGAGACCTCACTCTAGACGAGCACTGTAATGGTGGTCGAGCAACTAATTTCTTACCATCTGATAACACACAGCGATCCCTGCGTAATAAGAACACGGCAGTGTAGAGCTTTTAATACCTAGACACGGATTTTTAACAATAATAGTAAGGGAAGTAGATCGAAACGTACTAAATATCTTTACTTATATTGTAAATGTGAGTTTATTGACTACATCTGAACTACTCAACTGAATATCATGTCAATTATTGCGAGCGAAGCTGCGGGCAAAAAATTGTATTGTCATAGAGTTTTTTCTAATGCCCACCTTTTACACGAATAGGTGTATTTCAACAGTTGGACTTAAGAACCAACCCTTTTCTTCATTTTAGCCACATCGTCAATTAGAATTAGTAGAGGCTATGATCAAAACAGCCATTATGTAAAAAATACAATAACAATACTTTATAATTTCTTCTCTCTGTACTAATCCATGTTTATATTCTCGTCCCCATATTAAACTAAAAGCCAGGTCAGCTGCGATTATATATTTTTTTGTGTAGTTACTTTCTACAACTAATTTAGTTATTATTACTTTTTTATATACTAACAATATAATATTTAGAATGTTCTATTTAGCGGACCACGTTTGTAGGTGGTAGAGCCACGCTGAAGCTATTACTGGTTTCAGCATGAATGCATCGGCTCATCCGGGGTACTACCACTCTCTCGCAGAAAACTGACGGGAAGTAACAGTGCTTACATTGTTGCATTCCGTTCGGGCAGTGAGAGCACCGGAAGCCCACCTCCCCTTCCCCCAAACGCCAGGAAGGAAATGCATTTGCGACTTCCCTGGTGTTGCTAGTGTATATGGACGGCGGTGATCACTTAACATCAGGTAACCCACCTATTCATTTGCCTTCTATTATATTTTGTTTGTATAAAAAAAACTGAATGCGTATCATTTCAAATCAAAAATACTTTATTCAGTTTAGGTCCTAATAAGGCGCTTATCAACGTCAAAACTGCCACCGGTTCGGAAAACAACCCAGTCATCGAGAAAAACCAGCAAGAAACTCGATCGGGTACATCTTTTTAACATATATATAATATATATATATTTCGAATACATTATACCGATACGTTACAATACCGTGTTTAGTGGATGCACAGAGAGGAGTCAATTCCAGACATCACCATCGTTCACGTATTGATCCATTCAATAATAGCCTTTCGATACTAAATCCTGCTTGACATGGCGCTTAAATTTAGGCAAACGAACATATGGGTCACCTGATGTTAGGTGATCACCACCATCCGTAGACACTAGCAACACCAGGGAGTCGCAAGTGCGTTACCAGCCTGTTTTTGAGGGGAGTGGGCGGAGGAGGAGAGAGAAAACGTGGGCTTCCGGCGCTCTCACTAACCGAACGAAACGTAACAATGCAAGTACTATTACTTCACGTCGGTTTTCTGTGAGAGGGTGGTACTACCCCTGGCGAGCCGACCCATTCATGCTGAAACCTATAAGCTGAAGAAATAGCCTCAGAGTGACTCTATCTCCTACCTCTGTCATGAAAGTAACATTTTTAAAACATATTATACAAAGAATATCGAATCTTTAGTATGAATTATTAGGGGAGAGCCCGCGAAGTATTACGGTTCAGATAAAGGGCGGCCCCCCGGGGGCCCCCCCCCCAAAAGGGAGGAAAAGGGTTGGGTTTGGGGGGGGGCCCGGGGCCCCCCCCCCCCCCCCCCCCCCTCCCCTCCCCCCCCCCCCCCCCCCCCCCGGCCCCCCGGGGTGGGGGGGGGGGGGCTCCCGCCCCTGTTTAAAAAAAAAAAAAAAAAAAAAAAGATTTTTATATCACGGCATAATGCTATTCTTGTTGATAAGTAATCCTTAATCAATCTTACTACTTACTACTGATGTTCCCGCTCGACTACTGAATAGATACTTACTGACTGATTCCAAAACGACAAAATATATAACCGGTCACAGTTGTTGTATCTCACCAATATGACTATAATTTTACAATTAACTAGCTGACGCAACCACGCGTTGCTGTGGCCCATTTATTAAATAAGAAATCCAAAATTAAAACGTGGTGCCATCTATGAGATATCTATTATAGTCAGTCCTCCAGTTTTCTGTCAACAAACTAATTTAAACCGCCATCTATTCCGAGACTGGTGAAACTTAAAACTTAATAACAATAATCAACATTAACAAAAATTTAATTCATAATTATAGAATATTGAGGCAATTAATTGAAGTATAAATTATCCTGTCTCGTAAGTTGTACCAAATTATAAATAAATGCCAATTTTCATGAAGATCGGTCGCATAGTTTCGGTGTTCATGGCGGATAAACAGCATAACACTGTATTTTTATATATTTAGATAGGTTTTAAGATTTGGATAAAAATGAGGTACACTGACAATACTAATAGAATATGATCACTACGCTCGGACACACATGCATAATGAAAAAATAATTTAACATGATTTATAGCTTACTCAGTCCCCCGCAAATTGCCGCCAGTTTTGTACGTTTAACTTAAGTACTGGCTGCGTTTGCGCATTATATAAAAAGAAGAAAAAAGCGAAATTATTTGCGACGAGAAACGTTGTGAGAAACTTTTTTAGTATTTTTTTTTAATATCTCATCACATATGTTGTACATTACACGGAGGTAAATAACTAAATAAGTATGCCTCTCTTAAAATTAATATTTGATAAATACTACTTACATGTTATTTATATATAAAAATACAGTTTCGTATTCACGAATGAGTTAAAATTTTGTACAATGTTGCTGGCACTTGTGTGAAAGTAATTGCTGTAGTCAACGTGCAACAGGTGGCGCTAGAGTCGTTTCAAAAAATAGTGTAATCTTATATCATTTTCGATATTTTATGTTTGTGAAACTAAACGTAAAAATCGATGTATATTATCATTGTTTTAACGGACTAACAGTAATAAAAAAATACATCATTACATAGTATAAAACAAAGTCCCCTACCGCGAATGTCTGTCTGCCGTCTGCCTGTTTGCGATAAACTCAAAAACTCAAAACGTAACCCAACTTTGTCCTTTGTATCGCACGCTTTCTGTTTGTAATAGTTTACGTTTCAAATTCTACATATTTTTTTGTTTCTTTGACCTCAAATAGAAAAAAAAATTATAAATTTAATATAATTTAATTTTTCTTTGTATTAATACTATGACTTTGTCTTCTTATATTATGCATGCTGTGTTCACATATAAAAGGGTTTGTGTCCATTTTTATTCATAAAAGTCAGTTTTGTGGACCTTAAATAAATAAATAAAACTACTGAACGGATTTTCAGACGGTTTTCACCAGTAGATACAGTGACTCATGTGGAAGGTTTAGATATATAATGTGTTAAGGATTTTTTTTATATTCAAGGTGGACAACGTCTGCTGGGCCAGCTAGTAAAATATAAAAGACAGTCTCAAACGGAATGTTTTAGCTACACATGTCTGATATACACTGATTGATACCAAAACGAGATAACTTAAAAGTAACTCACTATGACGAATTTATCAATATGCCTTTGGTGGTAGTGGTCAAATATCCTATCAACCTAAATGTTAATATAGCGGATTTTACACCTAGTTATATAATGGCCGCATTTCAGTTGTACATTACATTTAGGTACTGCGATATACTTGTCATTACAACATCCGGTATGGAACTATTGCATTTTACACAATACAACCATTAAATATCACGAGCGCCATAAAAACAATTAAACGGCAATCAAAAGCGCGCCGGCCGGTGACGGCGGCCATTAGAGCTGACCGGACAAAACGGGCCGGTCAAATCCACAGTAATTGCAGGGTTAACCGCACGATATCCGATACACATAACTCGTTGGCAACCCTAACCCCAAACTTCGGACGGGATGACCGGTGTGGCCCAGTGACCGTAGGGCTGTCGATTTTGTAATTGAATTTCTCTCTTGTAGAATTTATGTCAATTTAATATGATTTTATCCAGTAACATATTTTCAGTAATATAAAGTTTTACCATTACATGCATACTTCACTCTGCCTCTGTAGTACTTATATAGTAGTTTATTGCATTGTTGTATATATAATTTAATGTTTTTATTATTTACTAGCTGACCGAAACGCGAAAAATTTCAATAAACCTAAAACCCGATTGCGGCCACACCTACCGTTTCCAATTGTAAATCCAAACTATCAAGGGACTCATTCAAATATATACCCAGATGGTATGTAAGAAATCTTTTATAATAAGCCTTGAACCTGTTCGTAGCATCATCTACCTGGTTCAATTAAAATAAAAACTAACCTACATATATTGGCGGTAATGTAAAAAAAAGTTTGAGAGGTCTATGGATCTCCAGTTGGAACGAAGTTCCTTTCCCTTTTTTGTAGACGTTTACTATACAGTCAGTATCGTTTACATTATAAAATATAAATTCAACGATAAAATATATTCATAAAATAAATAATGATAAATTAAACACTGAATGATATCATAACTATTTTCAACTTGTATTAAAACTTTTTCACACTCCATTGTATTGAAGAAAAATATAAATATTAAAAAGATATGAGCACGACGCGTCAACTGACACTTGCTTGTTACTATTACTTACTATTCGTCTAAGAACTAGTAACGGTTTCGACAGCGAATCTCAATAAGCCAGTTTTTTATATATCTTTATGTTCTTCCAAACAGCGTGCGAGCTACCTGGTTGCCGGTAAATGTTGCGTTTATTAATGCATATCACTTCTTTACAGGCAAAAATATTGATTTTTATATAATTTTAGAATGTTTTTAGTTTTTCACTAACTTTGAAACGCTACTAAAACATGAAATTATTATTGCCAAACATTTTTGTTATTAACAATAATGTGCCCGATGCTATTTTTTGTAAATATAAAAAGTATATTAAGATAGCTGTAATTTTAATATTATTTATTTTATTTAGACATAAAGAGGGTAAATTAAAAATAATATGTATAGAATAACTTAGCTATAGCTATAGTATAACGCAACATTGGATGTATGATAAAGATAGCGATAATTGTGGAAGCGCCTGTTATAGACGCATGTATTCAAGATAGCTTCAGTCCCAAGTCATATGTCTACGTTTATCGTTATATTTTATTGTTTATGTTAAAATCTCAATATCATAATGGTTAATAAAATGAAATATGTTCTTTGCAATGGAAAAAATAAAATGGTTTGAAATTAATTATTTTATATATATATATATATATTTTATTATTAAAAAATATATATATATACTTTATTCTTATAAAGAATATAATCGGGCGCATTATTGTCAATAACAAAATTGTCTGGCAGTGATAAATTTATGTTTTAAATAGCGTTAAAAGTTACTGAAAAAAAAGTTTCCTAAAATTATTTCTAAATCAAAATGTTGACCTGTAAAGGTGTGATGCGCATTCGACAATACAGCGTTAACCGGCTACCAGGTATCCTGAATCCTGTTTGGAAGGGCGTAATATATCTTCATATTAAAGAACCAGCTTTTCTAAAATTGTCGTTCTTGCAACGTTACTGGCTCTTGTACTAAAGTGTCGCAAAAAAGTCTAATTACATTAACTACAAATTTTTGTCTTTCGTTATCCCGGAGAACCCTTTGCGTTCTATGGAATAAAAGTATCCTAAATGTAACTTTGTAATATTAGTTATCACTGTGTCAAGTTTTGTCAAAATTTCAGTACTTTCAGAGTGATACGTGTTCACAGGGACAGACAGGCAAACAGACAGACAAAAATTGTAAAAGGATTATTCTTAGCTTCTATATTTATAATAAAGTCTACCTCGATCAAAATTTACAAAAAATATGTAATGTGCAGATTTCTCCTTGCTACAGTTTTATTATAGTATAGAAGATTGTCTTATATCTTATGAGTTCTATAATATTTTTGCCAAGCCACGAACTACACGTTCGTTCACTGCTATGGCTCCCCATTGAAAATCAGCGCTGTAATACATAACCCGTGTACCACACCGTAAAGTACCGTAAAACAACGCAAAATTAGAATTAAAAAAAAGTATTCTGTAGTTATTACGTGATGCGTGAACAACTACAAGCCTTTATCATTTTATCTTCATATAATGTAGAAATTATATAGTATGTCGAATTATGTTAAAATTACAAAAATTTCAAAAGTTTGACAACCCTACATATACTCATACGTTTCCATTGTTATCTAAGCCACAAAATAAGCTATCCGCTGACCGCCTGAATAAGGGCTACCGAATACATATATCCAATTGAATCCCATCACCCTTAAGGCTGTTAGCATAACTTAAGGTAACTTAAAATTTCAAATGAGAAGAAAAAACGTCCATACGTGTACCATTCTTGGGATATTGTTGGATGTAACTAGGTTTTTTTTAACTGCAATATAAAAATAAATAGCTATTTAGTAAATTGTTCATGTTATGATATTTCTTTTGGTTATTTGGTGTCGTTGAAAAAAACAATTTATAGTTACTATACAAAAAAGTGTATTAATCATTTCAATTAAATAGTCCCCATTTTCGCTAAAAGCATAACTAAATTAAAATATATTATATCCCCTCTGAAATGGAATTTTCTTAAACCTTAAACGATGCTTGCAATATAAAGTGTTGACTTTATATTCACACGAAATTTTTAATTTATACACATAGTTCTTTTGTCGAGGTGACAAGTCAGTCAAGGCACTCATGATATTATATTTTATCTATATATTAAACTAGCCTCTGCCCGCGACTTCCTTCGTGTGGAATAGTTACTTTGGGCTAACGCTAATACGCAGCGGAAGCTCTCAAGAGGAAAGAAACCCTGATTTTTAAATATTCCTCATTGGTGCCTCGCTCCTATTGGTCTAAGCGTGTTGATACATAGCTTATAACCTTCCTCGATAAATGAGCTATATAGCACTGAAAGAATTTTTCAAATCGGACCAATATTTCCTGTGATTACCTTCTATAACGTCACAAACTCACAAGTTCACAAACTTTACCTCTTTTTAATATTAGTATAGATAAGCTCTGCTCCTGTATTCATACTTATTTATAATTATTAAATGCTATTAATTGCTGCAATCATTCTTTTAAGGTATCAGAAAAAAGATGTGTCGGCTTTCAAATACCTACAAGTGACAATTTTCACTCGATGAAAAAACACGTGTGCCGTAGTTTAATCAGTGTCAGACATTATCTCTCTTAAATATATATACCAACATCCAATTTTATATATAGTTAGATTTGACAATTCCAAGTACTATCATATTTTACCTGAACTCTGTCAACATAGCTCTAAGAGGGTAAGAATTAATAAGATTATAAGCTGAAAGCCTCCACAAATATTTGTTATTTGACCGTGAGATTAAGGTATTATAGTGGTCAGTTTGTTTGTTTTCATTAATAGTATATATATAGTATGTTTTATAATGGATTTACCTAATAATGTGAAATTATTCAAAGCAGGTCGTTTATTCAGTACACAGCTATACACAACCTTATTTATTCGATGGATTATTTTGTTTTACATTCGCCGCTTCAGTTTAGTATTTTAAAAGATTTATTAAATTATATGACTTTATGCAAGCTTTTGTCATCTATAAGCATATACCTATGACTTGAATGAAATCGTATTTGCTTTTACTACCCTACGATATGGTCCTTTACCACACGGGCCCTTCGGTACGGTCAAAAATGATGTCATAATTATTTAAGATTATTACCGCCACGACATACGTCGTTCCTTATTACTTTGAGGTGGATGTATAGTTGCAATGGTCGAGTGGTTTGACCGCGGTGGAAAGTCAATTCGATATCCTCAGGTAAGAATCCCGGCAGATGTACCAACAAGGAACAATTTTGAGCACGATCTTCATCTGTCATAAAAATGGCTTATATATTTTTGATCTTGTATTATTTCACTCTATATTTTGTAATATTGATGTAGCTTGGTGTTCAAGTGAAGTGAATGGTAAATAATAATATGAAACAGTAATGATATCATAAGACTTTCTAGAAAGAACTAGCTAGCTAATATTACTCGTTAATATTATTCAATAAACCTATTGCTAAAGTTGGAACAAGAAGAAAGAGAAGATGTGTTAGAAGTTTCAATAAAGATGTAGGTCAATCATTGGAAAAATCATTATTATATATAACATATACCTGTCAGACCAGCAAAGAGCGTCGTCCCGATACCTGCAACACAAAGAGAATAATATAACAGTCTGTCATGACGACGTTGCATAAGATATATTAGGAAATTATTTTTCAGTTATTTTCAAATAAAAGAAACATTTTTTAATTTACGAGTATTTGTTTGCAAATTAAGTGGTAAAGAATACCTAGCAGAGCATCATTGAGACAATTACTAGGCAGGAGAGTTAGAGCATATATGTCATAAGATATAATCGTTGATTTTTAAAGTGTACTAAATAGAAAAATAAAATAATGTCCTACTGAGTGAATAGCTATAATATTTTTGCATTTTTTTAATTTCTGGTTATTGCATTTTTCCACAGAGGATAAGCAATAGTGATTACTTATCATCGATGAAAAGTTTAAGGGTTAAGTTTCATAATAAAATAACAATTAAAAAAATAACAGACAGACACATGTTATTGACTACGTCCGGTACCGCTACGACACACCCGAGAGGCGAGACTGCAACGCAACCGGAACATTAACACTAGCGCTACCATATTACATACATCAATTCTTTACATAAATAAGAACTATTATAGAATTGATATATGAAATTTGAGTAAATAGTAACTACTTTGACTCCCATAGTTTGTCACATAAAAGGGCAATATGTCGTCGATCTACACGAACTCCTGTGTTGAAGTTATTGTATGGCGAAGCTCTGCCCGGATAAGTGCCTACATAGTAGGGTGGTTTTTTTTTTCGACTATTTTTTTTTCTTTACTCCATTGACGGAATATCGTTCGAACTATTAAATAAAAAATTCCCACCAAAGGACGGCTCTTAATTCCAATTTTAAGTACTCGCTAAATGAATTTAAAGTTTTCTCATTTAATTAACACGTAAAAATAATGTTTTTTGCTTAAAATATTTATAGCTTGGAGACATTTCATCAAAATTCTTTGACCATAGAAAGAAATTGTAGAGGGATCCTTCTTCTTCAAAAGCCCTAGTAGCAAATATTTAATCTTTGATGTATCTGGTCAGTAAAAAATTTTATAGTCGATTTTCACTCAAAAATTGTGGTTTTTCGACTTTTTCTCCAAATCTATTGACTTGACGCCAAAATTGCAAAGGACCTCTTTTGAAGAGAATTTAATTTCCTACAAGATAAGATGACAGCCAAGCTCGAAAAATAAATTGTCTTTGAAAAAGATTTGATTAAAGTTAAGAAAACACCGAATTAATCTATTTTATTGCAATTTTACACACTAATTATAAATTATTAAAATCATAAGTTAATAAATTGTTTCAATAAGTACGTTCAAATAAATATTAATGCGTTTTGTTTAAATATATTAAGTATCGTTATTCTGACTATTAAGATTAATTTCATACTACTGATCCATAAATAATTTTTTTTCTGTTGTAAAATCCAATACAAAAATAAAAATTGCAATAAAATAGATTAATTCGGTGTTTTCTTAACTTTAATCAAATCTTTTTCAAAGACAATTTATTTGTGTCTTGGCTGCTTGGCTGTCATCTTATCTTGTAGGAAATTAAATTCTCTTCAAAAGAGGTCCTTTGCAATTTTGGCGTCAAGTCAATAGATTTGGAGAAAAAGTCGAAAAACCACAATTTTTGAGTGAAAATCGACTATAAAATTTTTTACTGACCAGATACATCAAAGATTAAATATTTGCTACTAGGGCTTTTGAAGAAGAAGGATCCCTCTACAATTTCTTTCTATGGTCAAAAAATTTTGATGAAATGTCTCCAAGCTATAAATATTTTAAGCAAAAAACATTATTTTTACGTGTTAATTAAATGAGAAAACTTTAAATTCATTTAGCGAGTACTTAAAATTGGAATTAAGAGCCGTCCTTTGGTGGGAATTTTTTATTTAATAGTTCGAACGATATTCCGTCAATGGAGTAAAGAAAAAAAAATAGTCGCAAAAAAAAAACCACACTACTACATATGGTAATTCGCATCTCTGACCGCATCGACTATACGTTATTTTGTTACACACAATTAATTCATATAAAACACGTTGCTCCCATAAAACGACAAAAATATTTTATTAATACTTAATACTGTATTGAAAAAAGTAAGTATGAAAAGAACGAAACCGCAGGAAGTCGTCTAGACTTAATAAAAAAAATTGCAATATCTTTTTGTAATGTCAAAAGAACCGCTTTTTATTAAACAGATATTAAAGTATACAAAAAAAAAACTGAAAAAAAGCATTTTTAAAATTTTGACTGATTGTCTGTCTGTTTGTTCTGGCTAATCTCTGCGATGGTTGGACCATTTTTAACAAAACTTCCTTTAGCACATAGCGAATGTAATAGGGGATAGCTTAGGCTAGTTTCATATTAGAACAAAAGTTACGATTCCTTGCAAATAGTGATATACAAAAGATATAGCGTCCAATAAGCGCGAACCACACGCACGTTTATACTGAAACAAAGATTTTTTGCTAAATTCCACGCAGAACGAAGTCGCGGAAAATAGCTAGTAAAATAGACTCGCTCGCTTCTCTCGCTACAGAATAAATATTATCTTGTTTTCACATTTAAAACATGTCAAGAATTTAATCACATTTATAAACTAGGCGGCGGAGCACATACGAATTCAATAATTTACTGCAATAAATAATATTGACATGAAAAAAATAATAAATGCATCCGGACGCCATAGTATGTATAAGTGTGACACAATTACTTAAATTACAATATTTGCGTTTTAATTTAAAAAAGTTTGATTTAAGTACTGCGAAGTCTGCGGGAGCGAGTGCGGGCGGGCGGCGCCGCGCGGCCCACTCCAACAAATTACGCAGTAATGCCGCATCTGTATGCGCGACGCGAGCCTCTTCCGATATTAGAACGGAACTCGGCTCCTCGTTTACCGGAGCCGCTCTGGGCGAATGTTCTTAAGTTTTTCATCTGTTTACGGGCGGAAATTAAACTTACAATCATACTAAAGACACTAAACTTGAAATAAAGCGTATATCCGTATATATACCTATAACAAGAATGTGAATGTAACGTGTCTGTACTTTTTCGATTCTCGTGAAAAAAATTGTTGCAAGTGTCTAGGAATAATTAATAAAATACATTTCAATCATTTTTAGAAATGTCTGACTGTCTATCTGTTTGTCTAGCTGTCTGTTTGTATGAATACGCATCACTGTTAAAGTATTGGGTTCACAATAAAACCTCATCAAGAAAGTCATACGGTGTTATTACAAAAAAGTTAAATACGTATTAAATACTTGCTTTAAATAGGTTTCGAATTAAATGCACCGCGCTCGCCCAAGGAAAGTTCGCGTTATCCTTTTTCGTAAGTCTAACGTAACCTAACCAAAGCGAGACAAAAGAGCAAGATGGCGAACATTCAGCGACCGCGGTGCATTTAATTCGAAACCTTTTTAAAGCAAGTATTCAATACGTATTTAACATTTTTGTAATAACACTGATAAAGCATATCTTCGAGAGTAACTTAGTCTTTGTTTCATTAAAATCGGTCTACTCTATCAAAAGTTATTGTAGTTTGAATGACAGCTCGAGTAAATACGTGAGAAGAGTAGTAATTTATACTACTATTATAAAACTGAAGGGTGTCTTGTTGAAGGCGCTACTCTCAGAAACTACTTGTCCGATTTGAAAAATTCTTTCAGTGTTAGATAAACCATTTATCGAGGAAGGCTATATGCTATATTTAATCACGTTAAGACCAACAGGAGCAGAGCAACAATGTAGAAAGTTTTAAGATCGGGTTTTTCCCGTTTGAGAGCTTCCGCTACGTGTTAGTGTTGGCCCAAAGTAACTATTCCACGCGGACGAAGTCCCGGGGAGAAGCTAGTAAATACTATATTAATGTATGAATGTTTGAAAGAATTTCTAGATATAAATATAAATGACGCTCGGATTTTAATCCTTTTTTTTACTTCGTAGATTTTAGTTATTGACCACAATTTCACCTGGTGTTAAATAATTATGTGGTCTAGAATATTAGATATGCTAAGCCTAGAGGAAAACTGGCCATAATTAGAGCTACTGAGACACACCTATACATGTTGGCGACAGATTTTTAACTTGAGTGTGATGGCTAATTAGACAGACTTAGAAGCCTTATTACCCTGCTGTTACGATGTTTTTCTTCGCCGAAAGCTCGACCTCATTTACCTTTAAATCTACTGGCATATACAGGACTCTTCTGGGTATTATTTAACCCACATATCATTACGCTTTCTAAGTAGTAGTTCTAAGCTAAGCAGTAATGATAAAATGCAACACGGGTAACAAAGAATTGTAATGTGTCAGTAATCACGGAATTATAGTTAAGATATAAAAAAAATATCTCACAAAGAATCTAAATACCAGGCACCAATAACTTACTAATACGTTTTAGTCACAGACCATCAATGTATATAGGAATTATGTTTAGTGATTTGTATAACGATTGTGTGTACATATTCGTAGTCCAAAACAACTAATATATTCTCTTCGTATTGTAAAATAAATACTGCTTGTTTACAATTTTTTTTTTTACCATTACTAATATTTGGTATTAAAGTGACTTTCCTAAACATTTTTGAATAGTTTAATTTTCCTCCCCATTCTTAAAAAAATTCTTACATCATTTTAGGCAATCGTCTACACATACGTGGAATGGATAAACTTATCACCAATTATAATTTTAAAAATAATTGTTACTATATTCGCTATGAAGTAGGTGACGGCTTAAAAGTATCTAGTATTTGTTTCATTAAAAGGGAGAAAAGAATGACATTTACTTTACAGGAAGGTCAGACATGGCTTCGATCTCTATATCAATAATACACGGCGTTCGCCTTTGAAATTGAACACAAATTATGAAATTAAGTCTGACTTGGCTGCATGGTCTACTTATCTTTGCCTTTTCCTTAACAAGAAAAAAAAAAGTCACCAAGGGAGCTTTTGGCGGGATCTTGAAATGTCATGTAGTGGACTTTATATTTTATTCATAATCTTGTGTTATTTGGCCCCATATTTTGTAATATTGGTGTTTACGTAATACCTATAATTTGGTTATTGTGTACAAGTGAAGTGGATCGGAAGTAATACCACGGAGCATGGATTCAGACCTGCCACAAAAACTCCCTGGAAAGTTCTAACAAGAAGGCCACCATCTTGTTAGTTCATTGAAATGATCGCAGGAAACTTGTAATATCATCACCTACTTGACAATGGCAGTAATAATTTACTAGAAAATTGGTTGCCAAAAATAAAATAAGATATATAACAGTAACCAAAAAAAAACCTTAAGATGGTTTTACCGAAACCGAAAAACGATTGTAGATCGTATATTAAAAAACTAATTAGAGAATATTTCTGTACATTATCATTATTATGATATGAGTGGTCTATTCAATATATATTCCTAGAAAAAAGATGTTTTGCAGGCATGTCTATATCTATTTATTCGAGCACTAAATCGCAACTCCTACCGACTTAGATGAATATGTAATTCAAATAAATGCATAGCTAAATCGTTATATACCAATAAGACAATGTTTAGGTAAGCTGTATACAAGAACATCATACATCAACAGATACGTGTAAGGTTACCTTAATTTAAGAAAAGGTAAAGGTTGGAGATATGTCTGGGGAATATTTATAAAAATAAACAATACAAAATATATCTACATACATATAGCGGTGTTAGTATTAAAATTTGCCAATATCCGGGACACGTGTTTACACCCCGTGGCAACATTTTTAATAAAACACCTCCTACTCGCCGAACGCGTTCGTAAATTTGTTGAATGAAATATGTCGAACAATAATCCTTATAAACGTTTCCATGTGAACCATAAAATTTCTCGTAACGCCCCCGCGAAGATTCTTATGAAAAGACTTGTGAATAAAGGAAATATAGCGTAGACTAGATAAATATCTTCTATAGAGGCTTTACAATATTTTTGCTTTACAAAAAATAGAAAAAAATATGTAATATTCAGTAAAATTTACGTATATCAACCTTATATATTATAAAACGCTTTTTTATCCTTATCTTTGTATACTCTATTAGCGTGCTATATTAGATTAAATTCACTGAACCGATTTTTTAAACCATTGATTCACTGGTAATATATTTTATTTAATTAGTGGAATTAAAAACAAATGATATAAATAATTCCTCATATATGTTTCATTCAATTTATTTCCATTACTTAAGTTATAAATATAATTTACAAATAAGTCTTCCAATTTTTTTGCCTTCCATACATATAATAAGAATGTAAAAATAACGTGTCTGTACTTTTAAAATTTTATAAAAAAATGTTGCTGGGATCTTCGAATAAGTAATAAAATACATTTCAATCATTTTTAGAAATGACTGTCTGTTAGATTGAACTGTAGAAAGTACTGCAGTGGTGATAATACCTTTTGAAGGAAATCATAAAACATGTCTTCGAGTCATATTTACTCTTTGTTTCATTAAAATCGGTTAGGTCTATCAAAAGTTATTGTAATTTTAATGAAGACGCGAATTAATTACGAGACAAAAGTAGTTAGTAATTATACCTAACACATTAAGATGACTTTATTAGTGACTGTTTTGTACATCAGGTTTCACGCGGAAGAAGTAGCGGGCACAGTATAAATAAATCACGCATTGTTTAAAAACATATCAAAATCAAACTTAGCTTAGATTTAAAAAGCTAAAAACTCTCGCTTTTATGACAATATCAACTGCAAACTAACATAATTTATAAGTTGGTTAGGTAAATGCAAAAATATAAACACGTGTTGTGCATGACACAGCTTGTTCGTAATTTTTCACCGCTATTTCTAGAAGTCAAGTTATTATATAAATTTGGAGAGCTCCCCACGTTTTTATACTGTAAAATTATTTCAGTCCGTTCAATCTCGTTTCAAACTTATACAAAAATATATCAAGTTAGAAATCTTTCTATACTTCTCATACAGAATATTTATATTGATTTTTTTTTATTCACATTCAGATGAAAGTGTGAATTGTTGACTTTTTAACCGACTTCGAAAAAGGAGGAGGTTACTACGTTCGGTTATATGTTTTTTTTTTGTGTATGTTAATCCATATCTCCGTCAATTATGAACCGATTTTTATGATTCTTTTTTTATTTGAATTGCTTATATTCAGAGGTGATCCCATTGATGAAAATATTCAACCCCTAAGGGGGTGAAATATCGTTTCTTTGATTTTCACCCACTTCTTCTCTACGTATTTTCATGAAATTGGAAACAATTTATTATACCTATTAGAAACCAGTTATATTTATGGACACTAAAAATGGAGAAATAAAATTTTTTTACAAAAAAAATAAACCGCCTTCTATGTGAAAAACTAATGAGGCACTAAAAAGCAAAAAATAACTGTATTATTAAATTATCCAATTAAATAAAAAATATTGATATTCGCGCTACCTAATAATATATTTGAAGTCGATGCCAACCTATATTTCGAATTTGTTGCAGGTAATAAAATATGTATACTATACAGATATACATCATGGGACACGAGAGTGGACCAAAACTTTGTATGCAGATGATATGAATTTAGGTTGGCATTGACTTCAAATATATATAATACTAGCGGACCGGGCGGACGTTGTCCTGCCTTGAAAACAAAAAAAATCCTAAAAGTCGATCGCAGCGCCACCTGCCGGGTCCAATTGTGAATCTAAACCATTCTCGAATCTCCACGAACACACACAAAAAATTTCATCAAAATCGGTCCAGTCGTTTAGGAGGAGTTCAGTCACATACACACGCACACAAGAAATATATATATTAAGATAATAATATAATAAATATAATATTTTATATAATTTATTTATTTTATATAATTTTATATAATAATATAATATAATAATAATTAGGTAGCGTGAATATCAATATTTTTTATTTAATTGAGTAATTTAATAATTCAGTTATTCTTCGCCTTTTAGTGCCTTATTAGTTTTTCACATAGAAGGCGGTTTATTATTTTTTTTATTTTTTTTATTTAAGTCTCAAAACAAAATTAAATTTCACATTAATACACTTTTATCGACTAACAATAATATTTACTATCAATCCATATATAACCTATAAATTAAACATTTTTTATTCTAATCTTGATCGAGGAATTAGGTCAGAGTAATGAAATTATTTCATTGTCATTATTTCTTGAGACGTATGCAAATTTTCAAATTATTAATACATGTTTTTTTTATATCAAGAGCAGGCAAACGAACATGTGGGTCACCTGATGTTAAGTGATCACCACCTTCCATAGACACTAGCAACACCAGGGGAGTCACAAGTAAAATAATTACTATTATTTAATTATAACACTAGTTGCCCCCCCGAACTTCGTTTCGCCTTAATATGATTTTTTCTTAGCCTACCTTTTTAGTAAATACATACCAACATATGGAACATGTTGCTATGCTACCCCATAGAGACTGTTCGTTTTTGCGAAATACAAATTGAGAAAGCGAAATTTTTAAAGCAAACTGCAGTAAATGGTAAAAATGTAATTTGGAAATGTCAACTCAAAAATGAAAAAAAAGCATCGTAATTACGGATGCGTTATTTCGGGCAATTTTCCCAATTTTTCTTTTCGTAAACACCTTCCTCAGAGTTCAAGGAATAAATCAAATCAAAAATTACTCGAATTGGACCAGCCGTCTTTGAGTTTTGCGCTTAGCAACATATTTTGCGATTCATTTTTATTTACATAGATGTACAAATCAAGACAATAGAAAGCATATTAATTAAAAAACCACCTTAGCAATAATTTGGTACTCTACGCCAAATGAATCACGAATAAAGCTTGTATATTTATGCAAATAATAAAAACTAAAATATAAAATACAACAAAATATTTTTCAGTACAGTCAGCCATGAAAACACATTTCATTTAAAATCATTTAAACTGAATTGAAAACACGTGTTAAAAACTCTTTCGAATCTCACACATTTAAACTTAGAATGTGCTATTTCAGAACGTGTTCGAAACTTAAACGCCATAAAGGGTAATCGAATTCGGTTCAGGAAACGTAGTTCGAGAAGTTACGAACGCTGCAATAGTCAACACTTGCGACTGCCGTTTTGCATTTTATAACACGAAGTTAGCGTTTCCGAACGATCAATTGACACGGTAATGAGGGCTATCAATTTTTAGGGCGCGCGTTCTATCAATTCTCGCTTTAACAAAGTATTGTGGATATCCAGCCAATATGGTACGTATATTTTCTTTAGTACGGAGATCATTTGACATTTTTTCTCACATCAGCAAATAATATTAAATTTTAATAGATGAATATTATGAATATAATAAATGAATATTAGAAAATACTTTTTTTTTTAATTTTAGAGAACTTAAGGGATTGTTTGTTTTCGTTTGCCCGAAGACGTTCATCACTACAAATACGAGTTAGATTTGCGAAACTATTGTTTTAATTTTATAGTCTATTCGATCAGAAAGTATTATAAATTATCTAACATCAAGCTATGACCCTTAGGAGTGAAGTTGTTAGCATACAAATTGTAGGCCAATAAGTATACTAAGCGAGGTTAAAGTATAGTGAACCGAGTTCAAGACTGATTAAACATGAGGTACATATAGTATATATAAAATATAAGATACAATGTATATAAATAACCTGTATTCGTTTTAATAATGAATTCACAAAAAAGTTTTTACTATCAAAGATCCCAGGTAAAAAAATGTGGCAATCTGTTTTTCCCATCAGAAGTTAAACATTGATCAAAGTTTCCTCATAAACTAGCATCTTAAAGTTAAGCAAGACAGAGGTAATAAAACGGTTAGTGGCCGTTAGCTTCTGAACTGATACTGCTGTCCCATAGCAATCCGTTTGACGCAAATTACAAACTTACGGTGATTTGACACACGTGACGTCACTCTTCGGTAATCGTCAATTTGTCTTTCATATAACACATTAATTATAATAGGTAAATAAATATTATCTAATTTTTATGAAAATTTATCAGAGCTTAAATAATGTTAATAATGTATTAAGAATTATTATTAATATTACATTAATTATTGCTGTAATATACTTCATTACATCTTATAAAACAAAGTCCCCAACCGCGTCTGTCTGTCTGTCTGTCTGTCTGTTCGCGATAAACTCAAAAACTACTGAACGGATTTTCATGCGGTCTTCACCAGTAGATAAAGTGATTAATGAGGAAGGTTTTTGTATATAATTTGTTACGGATTTTTTTATAATCAGGGCGGGACAACGTCTGCCGGGTCCGCTAGTATAGTATAATTAGTAATAGTTTTCCTATACCATTTTGAACTAATTGATAGAAATTGACTTTATGTTATCCTTTTTTACTTCCTAATTCTTCCTTACATTATAAACTAAATGTGCCCGCGACTCAGTCCGTGTGGAACCTAATGTAAAAAAACAGTGACTAATAAAATCATCTGAATATATTAACGCCATTTACTTATCTACTTTTCTCTCGTACTTAAGTCGCGTCGTCATTAAAATTACAATAACTCTTGATAAAGTAATGAAATTAAGGCTAAATGTTACTCGAGGATATGCTTTATGATTTCTTGAAAAAGTTTTATCATGAACGCAGTACTTTAGCAGTAATGCGTGTTTAATAAACAGACAAACAGACAGACAGACATTCCTAAAAATGATTGACATGGATTTTATTATTTATTCAAAAATCCTAAAAAGTACAGACACGTTAGATTTACATTATTATTATATGTATAGATAACACTGGCAAGTATAAAAAAACGTTATGCTGTCATCAAGTTCACAAATTTAAATTTTCAAATTCGGAACACGTTTGGCGCGTTCGCGACACGCGCGCCCTGCACGGGGCGAGTTATTGCATAATATTACAATAACGCACATCCTTAAATGAAGAGGGCGGCAGTGACGTCATTAGATTCCTACGTACGTATGGCCACACGTTGTTATATTAAATTAATTAAAGTTGTAATTGCTGAAATTATGCGTAACTCTATCGATGTAGGAGTAGTAATTTGACGGTAGTTGAGGCTATAATATGACCCGAACTAGTCTTAATTAATATATTATATTGCAATCATTATAACGTTTTAAAAACGAAATATCAATAATATCGTATTTAGATAAAAATGAAAACGAAGTACTGCGATTCGTCGAATCTTATTATTTTTGCGAAAATTTCGTCAATGATTGATTTTTATAGCCCGATAAGATAACAATTACTATGGTATGCATAACATATGCTTCCTTTTTTTATATCATAGGAGGCAAACGAACAGGAGGGTCACCTGATATTAAATGATCACCACCGTCCGTAGACACTTGCAAGACCAAAAGAGTCACAAGTGCGTTGCCACCCTGTGTTTGGGGGAGGGGTGTGAGGAAGGGGCGAGGGAGAGGGCAGGTGGGTCCTTAAATCTTAAACGCATTACCAGCCGATTATATAATCGAACTACAAGGAAGTAATGTAAAACAAGCGAAAACGTATTTTAAGAAGGAATTTCGTAAATAAACTACCTCCCAAAACTTAACTATACTCATATTTATCTTGTGTTGTGTTGACGAAAATACCTCTCCTCGATTAAACCGCAATAGCGGATTCCTGAGGAGAGTCCTAATGTAAATATATGTAATTTTTCTTTTTGTCATTTATAGATTTGAGCGAGTATTACGAAACCGCTAAAGCAATAAAATATAAATCGCATTTATTCACTACAGCACGTTTCTTATATCGTTATAATTATAGCAACAATATCAAGAGCGACACAAAATTATCATTTTAAATTTAGTATGCTACATTAAAATCACAGTAATCCTCATCTTAACCCGGCCTCTAGCTAATATGTCAAAGTGGCTGATACGTTTAGAAAACCGAGTACAAAATAATAGACGATCCATATATAGAAGAGATGAGTTTTACAAAAATACAAAGGGTGGGAGTGACTTGGGAGTTTTTGGGAACATCTTAGCCTGTCATGTTTTATTTATGAAGTTTTGAAATTTGTATCGTTTTATTTATAGACTTTATTATTAATGAGATTGATTATAAATAATGTAGGCTAATGTTTAGATCGTTCAGTGTTAATAAAAAAATAATCTTGTTAGATATTTTCTTAACTGTTTTCCGTCTGCTTAATCTATACTAATATTATAAAGAGGTAAAATTTGTGACGTTGTGAGTTTGTGACGTTGTGGCGTTGTAAGGGGTAATCTCAGGAACTACTAGTCCAATTTGAATAATTCTTTCAGTGTTATATAGCTCAATAGGAGCGGAGCGCAGATGAAAAATGTTTTAAAATCGGGGCTTTTTTCCTTTTGAGAGCTTCCGCTGTGTCTTAGCCCAAAATAACTATTCCACGCGTGCGAAGTCGCGGGCAGAAGTTATTAACTAATTATATTATCTATAATCTATACTAATATTATAAAGAGGTAAAGTTTGTGAGGTTGTAGGGGGTAATATCTGGGGAGTCGGAGAAAAATGGTCGAACGAAAACGTTTCTTACGAACGCTGCCTTAATTATGAGATGTATATGATTGAGTTCTAGAGAAAAGTTGTAGCTTGATAATGCCTATTACCGCCCAACGAAGTGGGCACGGGTCGGCTAGTTATATATAGATTGAGGTACGGAAAAGAGATCAAATACATATGTATGTATATATTTTGCATATGCAAAATAGTTAAAATTCAACTAATCGTCATGAAAATTGATATTTCAACACAGAATACTTACACAGTATCCATTTTTCTATAGCTAAACTATAAGCTTATTATGACAAATATTTCAAAAATATGTGCGAAGACGCGAGCGCAACTTCTGCAATAAAAAAATAAATATATCTAGAAACACATAACAACGGTGCATACAATACCATAATAGGTATACTAGGAGGTGTCAGATATCATTTAGAGTGTTTATCTTATCTCGTGGTGGCGAGTCCACACTGGTAATTGGCGGCTAATTGGCTTTCCTTGTAATCATATACAGTGTATCACTTACCTGATGTTAGCGCTTCTAAAGAATATTTGCTTTGTTTCATTTCTCTTTAGATCGTTGTCGCGTGTTTTACTATATTTTCATAATTTTTAAATAATTTATATCTTATCTATATAGAAATCAATTGCCGAATATATTTAGGCGCATCACTTCGCAACAGCTGCACCTATTTGGATAATGCTTTCTTTGTTGCGTGTGTAATTCATTTTTCGAACCGACAACGCCATTGGCCTGATAGACCTTCACACCTTCACCTGTCTACAAAGGGGAACGCTTAAGGTACTTCGCCACTCGAAAAAAAACACAATAATGTGCAAACTTAAAAAAAAAATGAATTATAGTCATAATTGGCCCACTAGTAATGACTAATCTACTTTGAATATAATCGGTAGAGGTGGTAGAGCCACGCTGAAGCTATTACTGGTTTCAGCATGAATGGGTCGGCTCGCCCGGGGTAGTACCACCCTCTCACAGAAAACCGACGTGAAGTAACAGTGCTTACATTGTTGCGTTTCGTTCGGTTAGTGAGAGCGCCGGATAACCCACCTCCGCTCCCCACCCTCCCTTCCCCACTCACAGGATGGCAATGCACTTTCGTCTCTTCTGGTGTTGCAAGTGTCTATAAACGGTGGTTATCACTTAACATCAGGTGACCCACATGTTCGTTTGTCTCCTATAATATTAGGTCTTTACCTATGAAATTGCCGTTTTGTATGAAAAAGTTTAAACTAATTTTTTTCATGTATTTTTTATTTGTATTAATCGAAGTAATCACCCATGCAATCAATGCATCTTTGCCAACGCAGTGGCAGTTTATTGATGCCCTTCTTAAAGAAATCAGCTGGACGGGAGGCAACAAATTCTTCAAAGGCATTTTGTACTGCCTCTCGGGTATTGAATTTTTTTCCCGCCATGGAGTTATCCAAATTCTAGAAAAAATAGTAGTCTGTAGGCGCAAGGTCTGGTGAGTAGGGCGGATGAAGGAGAACTTCCAACCCCAGTTCTTGCAACTTGGAGATCGTCTGCTGTGCAGTATGAGGTCGCGCGTTGTCGTGCAGGAGTAGCGGAGACGAGCGATTGACCAATGCTGGTTGGAGATGTGCCAGCTTCTCCATCATTGTGTTCAGTTCTTCACAGTACACATCTGTAGTAATGCTCACCCCGTTTGGTAAGAAGCTGTGATGAATCACACCGGCGCTAGACCACCAAACAGTGGCCATCACTTTTCTAGGGGTAAGTTTTCGTTTAGGGCATTGTTTAGGTGCTGAACCAGGATCCAACCAACTTGCTGAGCGCTTGCGGTTATCAAACAGAATCCATATTTCATCCCAGGTAACAATGCGGTTCAAAATTCCTTTATTTGTGTGTCTGTTGAGCAGTGCAAGGCACGTCTCGACGCGTACTTCGCGCTGGCGATCATTGAGTTCGTGGGGCACCCATCGGTCAAGCTTTTTTACCTTGCCAATTTGACGCAAATGGACCAATATCGTTTTGACGCTACCGTCGAAAGCTGCTGCTAATTCAGCCGTAGATTGTGTATCATCAGCTTCCACAATCGCCTTTAATTCGTCATTGTCGACCAAAGTCTTCGGACGACCGCGAGGTTCATTTTTCAGGTCGAAATTCCCAGAACGGAAGCGAGCAAACCAATAACAGGTGGTGCGTTGGTTTGTAGTGTTAGCTCCGTAAACGTCGTTGATGTTGCGTACCGCTTGTGCCGCGTTGCTGCCATGACGGTACTCATATTCCATAATTATTCGAATTTTTAACGTATCCATGATGACAAAAAAGATTGAAATGCGATGAAAATGTAACACTAATCAATAAACAAATGACTACTTTTGGAAAAAGAATTCCATGTTTTTAAAATAAAATAAATTTCAAATTACAATTCTTAGCCAAACAAAAATTATTTTGATTTGAAATGGCCAGTACTGCAGAACGGCAATTTCATAGGTAAAGACCTATTATAAAAAGAAATCGTAAGATCGCGCTTACGCGTAATATGTTCAAAAGTTAAGTATAAAACAAAGTTGGAACATTATTAATTATACATAGGAAACTAAAATTGCCATTTATTTAAACTAAAGTTATCTCGATGTTATTAGAACGAAATTCTTTGACGTCGATTGTGGTAGTAGTTGAATGATAGAAATCGTCACGTAAGAAAAAAGCGTTAGGTGCCTTCTAAGCGATTTTCTCTTTCTATTGTTAACGCGTGTGTTTGTGAGTACGATTATCGAATTTCTAGTAGAAGATGACGCTCTGCCGGTTTTTCTAAAATTACGTGTATCTAGTATTATGGTTTTTGCTTACACCCTGGATAACACAGCGTAGTGATAGTAGTAATTTCACGGCAACACCAACAGACATTATCGCATGCGGCCAACATTCGATCAACGCGGCCGCGGCCTGCCACTTGCAATCAATAATTTTCCATCAATGACCGCGCCGCGCCGCTCCGGCCGATCATTAGTATTGGAAAAAACAATAACTGTACGAAAGATTATACGGCTCGATACGTGATCAGCTTAATGTGGACACGGCTTATTAATTTTTCATTATAAAGTAATAGAAATCTGATTTTTTTGTAATTATATATTAGTATAGTATCGTGATAGATACATTTATCTATGATCACGTCATATTCCCAGTGGAGTAAGTAGGAATGGTGCAGTACTATTTATTTTTATTTCCGCCCACTTTTGTAGATCTCTCCATATTACTTCATTCTATATCTGTAATAATTCCGAAACTTCTTTTTTTCCTTACCTTCCTCCTTTTGGCTGTGTTAATATTATGCTGTTATACATTTATATAAATAACTAAAAGCTAATTTCACAGCAAAATTCAAAATATTTATTAAAATATTAAATAATCGATATAACTATAATATTGTTGTAACTGCTTCCAAATATTATAAGTTATTAAAATTAACAGAACAAGATTTTAACACACTTATTTCAAATAGTAAGACTTAGGTATGTGCCCAGTGAAAACATTGTTATTATTACTGAACCTCTTTTATTCCTCGACTTTAAGACACAAAGTATAAATATTAGATCCTAATAAATGAAATTGGCGTTTTATCGAACTGGCAACTTTGATCACAATTATTCGGTCTATCTTTTTTTAAATTCAAGTTTATTTGTGTAACAATTTATAGATTACAACTTTTTTCGGAATTTGAACAATTTCTCGCTAGGGAAATAATTAATTCCTATGAGGCAGTCCAAATCGCCTTCAAACATTTTCTTGATTTCCGCAACCACAATTTTTCCAACAATGGATTCAATATACAATTACGAAAGTGCATAGATAATAATAGTACAAATTCGATTGATTAAATAGAAAATTTTATTTTTTTTATTTTACTTTTCTCATGTAAAATGCTAAATTCATATGTAAGGACCTAATAATATAGATATGTGAAATTAAAATTAAGTCATGTCCTCTTCTCGTGTATAGGCTTCCTCCAAATATCTCCATTCGCCTCTGTTTTATGCTAACATATCCAGTATCTGCCCACTGTTTTACGTATATCGTCAATCCAGCGGTCTTGTGGTCTGCCTCTTAACATTTTGTCTTTGGGCCTTTCGATTTCGTGAACTGTTTATTGTTTGATTTTGTTTCGTTTTAATGATTAAAGCAATGAATCTGTATGGGGTAAGTTAACTTAATCTTCCATAATTACAATTAAAATCAAAGTAGCCGATTGAGAGATTGCGATAAACACTGTGTAGGATATAACGAATGTAATTCTTTTAACATTACTGTAGATTGAAGAATATGTCAGAACTGCCAAGAAGGTCACTTAGCACTTATTTATTTATTTATTTATCATAAGAATCAACAACAGTAACATAAAATAAGAAGGTAAAAACATACATGGAAAAAACTTAAAATTATTTATGTCACTAATTATAATTGACTACAGCATTAACCATCATAAGATGCGATGCGGAAAATAATAAAAGTAGAAGAAAGAATTATGAAAAAATTAAGAAGAGATTAATAGAGATAAATTTGCAATTAATACGATGCTTTTAGTCAGCTAGGCGTACATTAAATGCGAATAGTTTTTAAAACGCAGTTTAAAACTTTTGGTAATAGTTAGCTGGTAGAACGAACCTCGTAAGAAATAAATGTTATATCTTCTCCGTGCGATTTTCTACCTCAGTCTCTTTCTATTAAATATAAAAGCGTGAATATGTGCGTGCTAGTATCGAAGTTCAAGTAGACGAACATCGTGTATACCTCTTGTAAGACTAATAATAGCCTATAATCGTGCTCTTCTGGATCTATAAATTCAATACTGAACGCTTGGAAATTTCATTAAACTTTATTTATCTAGTTAGGAATTTTTATATAATTTACTATTTTATTTCATATATAACTTTTATTCAATATTACTAATATTTTTTCCCAAAATATTAAATAAAATTTTAGATTTGATCCCTTAATTTATTTTAATTACATTAAAAATATACAGACTACGTGGAGAGTTGCATGGGAGGGGGGGGTATAATGCTTTCTCCTTACGTGACCAAGATATCATTGGCTGACGTGGTGATTATGCCCATACCTTCCTTTGGGAAGAGGTATATGGCCCTGTAGTGGGTCTTTTACAGGTTGATAATGATGACTAAGATATATAAATATAGAGAATCTAATTCTAAGCATCGAATTACATAATTTCGTTTCTAAAAAAGTTACCCTGACCGTACAAGTTTTTTATTATGATTAATGGACTTTTAGTACAAGGTACAATATAGCTATTGACATACCATCGTGTAAAATGAAGATAAATAAAACTATCAATAATTGTGTTTAAAAAAATGTTTAAATTATAGACACCAGTGACCTTAGTTATGTTTATCCACACTAAGTATAACCTCTAGTTTCGTACTGGTGTAAAATCACAGTCGACGATATAATTCCCATAATCTGTGGTGCGCGCGCATTCAACATAACCTTTCACACCTAGCTGAGCAATCACCACACTTGTATATTGTACTTGACTGTACTCGTTATAGAGAGGTGTACAAACGGCAACAAAACTAATTTACAAATAATGTTAGTAGCAATTGTCGTGCTAGATGCGTTAAAGCTTTAGTAAATTTATATTAACAGATCTTATTTCGGTTTTCTTTGCATATATAATTATATTAAAGTTTAGTGATAGTGAATTCGTAAAGACAATAATAATATACAATTGTTTTTTTGTCTGTTTGTATGTCATTCCTTAATTAATATACTTTAAAAGTAACAAAAAGATTCTTACATATCGTAAAAAATTTATATCTTCTCAACCAATTTTAGAGAAATTTTATCAATAAATAATTATAAATATAGCTTTGAGTGATCACAAAATATGAATAAGAATTAAAAAGACAATTTTATTTTTATATCAAGAGGAGGCAAACGAACAGGTGGGTCACCTGATGTTAAGTGATCACCACCGTCCATAGACACTAGTAACACCAGGGGAGTCGCAAGTGCGTTGCCAGCCTGTATATGGGGGAGTGGGTTGGGGGAATAGGGAATGGGGGAAGGGAGGTGGGCCTCCGGCGCTCTCACTGACCGAACGAAACGCAATAGTGCAAGCATTGTTACTTCACGTCGGTTTTCTGTGAAGGGGTGGTACTGACCCGGACGAGCCGACCCATTCATGCTAAAACTAGTAATAGCTACAAAATAATTAATACGTAACAAAAACGTGAGAAGCCGCGGGCAAAGTCCTCATATAAAATTGTAACCGACGTCATCGTAATTGTAATGTAAATACTTATTGGGTTTATATATTTTTATATTAATAAATTAATCTATTAAGAGTTATTGATGTACGGATGTGGGCGCTGGAGAGAAAAATGAAATACATACAAACCGAACAGTAGATAAGAGGACTAGTGACCCGCCGCGTCTTAGCCGTATTAGGTTTTGAACCATGACGCCTCAGTGATTAGCGTGTTGGGACTCCGTGTCCTAACCGCGAGCAATGAAGTCCTAGTTTGTGCGAATAAGACGGAAATTTCGGTTAAGGAAACATTGCAATGGAAAGCGTAGCATGGTGAAATGTTTTTTTTTTCAGCTTGTTTCACTAACTGCCGCCCTCAAATTAAAAACCCGTTACCAAGTATAGATATGTTCCAGCAGCTGTACTTGGGAGCCAGTCGTCCTCCCAATTTTGTTTATTTTATCATTTTAGATCACATCGTCTTTTAACATCAGATGAGATTGTAGACAAATACTAAAATCTATAAAATATAAAACGGACGTAATTTTTAATACAAAAATATTCAAAATAATATTCTCCTATAGTTCTCATACCTGTGTCGACGAGTACATTTCTGTAGGTGGTAGAGCCACGCTAAATCTATTACTCGTTTCAGCATGAATGGGTCGGCTCGCCCGGGGTTGTACGACCCTCTCGCAGAAAACCAACGTGAAGTAACAGTGCTTACATTGTTGCGTTTCGTTCGGTCAGTGAGACCGCCGGAGGCCCACCTATCTATATATATCTCGATAAGTAAATGGACTTAATACGTTCAGATCTTTTCCTTCATCAGAAGCTCCGACTCAGTTGAAAGGATTCGAACCTACGTCCATCGACGCTGTGTTCGAACATGCTATCCGATTCTGCCATCGAAAGAAAGAGTAACAAGTCTGCCGTTTTATGCGATAATTATTTTCATATTTATTCGGAATCAGGAAAGAAATATGCATATAAATAGTACTTTTATTCACCTGTGAGATTCTGTTTGTATATTAAGAAAACTTTTGTCATTTTTTTAACGTGGGGAAATCCCTTATGGATTCCCACCGTCCCGAGGGAGGGGGTGGGTTATGTCCGAGTCTCACAGACTATAACCCATGGTGTACATCCGACCATATAGTTCGGGCGGTAAGGGATCGAACTGAGCTAGTCCCCTTATATAGCCGCCCCAACGGTCCGCCCGGCAGAAGGTGACCACCAAGCTCCTACCTGTAGAGGGGCACACCACAGGTACACACCAGCTGCTCTTCATCGTCCGCCGGATCTGTGCAATGAGGAGATGGGCCCCCCGGCCCATCGCTTCAGGACCGGCTACGGTGGCAGGAGGAGATGGACAAAGCGCCACCTCCTCCCGCCGGTCCTCCGCTGAAGGAGAGGGCCACTCAAAGGATCTACCTCCCGAACCCCTCCACCGCGCCCTTCTGCGAGGAGGCCATCTCGCAGAAGGAGGCCATAGCTCGCCAAGACTGTTCGCTGCTGAACAAGCACACTTAGCAGCAATAAATTCCCCGTCCCTACCGCCGCAGCCAGAATGCGGCGCTGCCCCCCCTCCCACGCAGTGTACTTGGACAGAGTGTGCTGCGCGGTGTTCTCCTCAGCGCCGCATTCATGACACGCAGCGGATATATTAAGAACCCAGAGTAACCCGACACAACTTATTTTTATATATATGAAACTTTAAATTCTGATTAGTAGTTCATGTACTTAGAACGCTTGCACACTCACAGAGCTTGAGTCTGGGGCAAATATATAAACACCAGATTAGAAAAGTGAGTGAAAATTAAGAACTATTTTACTTAAATTTAAATGGTTGATTTTTTATATGTTTAGTACAATATTACTCTAAAGTAGTATCCAGAATCGCTAGACATTTTCCGAGGCACACAACTTCTGCCAGACGCTCTAAAGCAGACATAAAATGAATGAACTTCACTTATTTTTAAATTCTGTGAGTGCGCAAGCGTTCTAAATACATGAAACACTCTTAGAACTTAACGTTTCATATATTTAAAAATAAGTTGTCTCTGGTAGCTTTGGGATCTTGGACACTTGTTTAATTACAAATTAGTTAGATCTGTAATGTTGAAGGCACAGGATACGGAATTGTCTAGTTTCCTCCAATTTATATTTTACTTAGATACACCCGTTTTCCTTACAGTGACAGTATTAATATATACTTGTAGAATAAGAAAAAAATGTATTGTTTGAATTACGATAAACAATTATTATAATATTTTACACGTAATCTATTTCTTACGATTTTATCCTAATAATCACAGTATTACGTTAAACCAAACGCTTGTAATAATTACAAAGATATACACATCGAAACGAACTGATAAAGCGAAGTATAAACAACTAACATTGAGCCTATATATAATTGCAGGCAGCGCCAAGAGTAATGTTATTATTTAAGGCCGAATAACTGGCATTATGACGTGGTCTGACTCACATATAACGGTGTTCGCGAGAATTTATTCAGGTTCCCAGAATTTCAAATAATTATTACGCTTGTTTTAAACTAACAAGTTACATATACCTAAGTAGTTTTAGTCTCATATACCTAATATCGGTGTTAAACGCAATCGTATTAAGTGTTATAATTCTCTATTTGAATACCAAAATTTTCTCTACCAATTCATCATAATCTTTGTACCCTTATCACACGTACGTAGGTTCAGCACAACATGTTTTACTTCTCCACTCTCGCCTATCAGATGTCATCTCAGTATTCACACCTTTTACACACACATCATTGAAGTGAAACTTCTAATGAGGCTTCCAACAAGGTTGCGTTAAACGTTTAACGCTACCATGGAGCGGGTATGAAAGCACTGTTGCGTTGAACGTTCAACGCTCCTGGGGAGGGGGAATAGAAAGAGACAGAGCGAGAAAAACAATCAAACATTTCGTATCTTACTTTAGTTATCATAATCCCATTATAAATGTTATAGATTTGGACATTTCTCCACTCGAAAATGATAGTGAAAAGATGCGATCAATTGTGAATTGTAAGCAATGTTAATAAAGTTTGTCTTAAAGAAACAATATGATTTCACTAAAAATCAATTTCTACCCCTTCCTATTTTCATTTCCACATCACGAAGTTTCACTTCTTCCGCGCGGAGGGACTCTACCTTTACCTTTACTCTATCTTCTACCTTTTTCGGTCTTCCTCTACTACTATATCCATCCACCACCATACTCAAAACTTTTTTAGTTACATGGTCTTCATCTCTCCTCATGACATGCCCATGCTATGCTAACCTATTACTCCTCAACTTTTTGTCACTGGTGCTATTTTCAAACTCCCTCTAATATATACATTCTTAATTTATCCATCCTAGTTACACCAAACATCCACCTTAACATTCGCATCTCTGCCACATGTAGTTTTCTCTCACCCGTCTCTTTCTTCGCCCAGCACTAAGATGCATATAAGATGACTGGTCTTATAATAGTTTTATACACCTTCCCCTTGAGTTTCAAGGGTATTCGTGGGTCATAAGCTATACCAGACACCTTTCGCCATTTCATCCACCCTGCGTTTATCCCATTCCTCCCGTCTATGTGCAGCCGTCGTTTTGGATCAGAGAAACGAGATACCGGTAATCACCAGAATGTTCTCTTCCAATGAATGAACAATTTTGCCTAGACTATTTATATATTTACTTAATTGTTTCGGTAAATAGAGTATTCATCTTTTGTTATCGTCAATTGATTGATCTATTTGTCGCCGTGAGGTTCAGTTTATGTGGAACAGCGCAGAGGCTAAAAATTTGTTACTCTTTGGCACTACCCTGAGAGCACGTGCAGGTGAATGAGAGGTACACTTCCTGCGGACACAAGTAACGCCAGCCCCCTAATATACTACACTAATCTAGAACTGTTGTTACAATTGTATCGATAAAGGAGTTGACAAAATTTGTATTCTAATTGTAATGGCGATAGCGCAATAATGTTTATTCGACAACGACTACTAGCTTTCGCCAGCAACTTCACTTGCATTAATGTGGTTCTGGCCTAAGGGAACAGTACATTTTTTTGAATGAAGGGTACCCTATGCCCTTTACTGTACTTCTGATACGTATAATTACATGATGATGAATTCAGTAGTAAAGGCGTGAAAGCGTAACAAACAAACAAACTAAATTTCGCATTTACAATATTAGGATGTACGATAAAAAGATAAACCCGATTTAGTTTCTTACCGATTCTTTTCGATGATATCTTAATTTCCGAACGGGTAGTGGTTTTTATATACATAAGCGCCTTATCAAGACATGAATTAAATAAAGTATTTTCGATGTATTATTTATTGTAGTATTTATTCAGATCCAGATTTTGTTTTCTATATCATAGGAGGCAAATGAACAGGTGGATCACCTGATGTTAAGTGATCACCGCCGTCTATAGACACTAGCAACACCAAGGGAGTCGCAAGTGCGTTGCCGGCCATAAATGTTCAGATGTAGATTTATGATGTATTGATTTAAATGAATATAAGTTGATTAATAATATTTCTTAAAAGCCCCAGAGCAGAAATATGAAACTTACTATAAGGAAAGATTGTATAACTTTGTTTAAGTAGAAACATGTGATACTAAAAACTAACACCATATAACTGGAGAAAATATTCATTAACATAGATAATAGTTTATTATTTAGCGACAGGCAAAAATTTGTGGATCTCGATTACTTTAAACAGCCAATAAAGGTGTTCGAGTAGGAGCGGTATTTTTAGATTCGATCGAATCGCGCCATAATGCCCACCCTGGCCATAGCCATAAGATAATATTCCTTAATACATTATAATAGTTGCCATAGCGGGTAATGTTCATAAGCATTGGAATTACAGGGCGGTGCGTTCGGGACTTCATATTGTGTCGGGTACGGTACCGATTACAGCGAGTTTTGTGTCAATGACTATTTATATTGAAAAAAGTTTGAGTAGCAAGTAATTCTGCCGTCGAAAGCTAAATTATATACATTCGAGATCAGAGAAAAAAATGGCGCATGCCATTGTCTTTTTGTTAATGAGTTTTCATACAAAAATTCCATTTTATCTACAAGGCTGCAATTGATAATTTTCTTACTAACTGTCAAGGTAAAAAAGCACTTTGACATAGAACTAATCTTCAAACGCTCAATCACATTCCTCGATATTAAATCACCTATAGTTTATTGCAATAATTAAAAAAAAATATATCTTCAATTGTTATATGTTTTATATTATAGTCACATACGTCCTTTTCCTTGTGACATCCGTAGAACAATTAAGAAAACATTTTGCTATCAATTCATTCGAGGCTTGACACTATAAGAAAAGAAAATACTGTACAAAAGAATCTATTATTTGGGATTTTAATATCTAATGTAACATTTAATTTATTAAGAAAGGAATATGAAAGAAATACTATAAGTATAACTATTTAAAAAAAATATCAATAGTATTATTGGATTACTAATTAAACTTAACCATGATCTAAATCAAGGTACGTTAGTTAAAAAAAAAAACCAAATCAAATAATAACTGATTGAAAGACACATTTTTAAATAACAGGCTATATAGATCAAATACAGCATATAAAAATAAGTAATTTAATTTACAGTTTTTTTTCTGTAGATTAGATTTAATTCTCGTGTTATTGAAATCCATTACGATACTAATGTAGATATGATAACATTTATTGACAGTTAGAATTTCATAAAGTAAAAAACAAATTACATTTATATAAAACGCTATAAGTGGGAACATCACGCGATATTGGATCTCATCGCATCGTCTGATTGGCTGCGTGTGGCGAAATGTACGATTCATTCCGATGACAAATTGGTTTTTTAAATTTAAAATGCGAAACACTTTACCGGTAATCGATTTATGAAAACCGATAGACGCACCGACAAAAAAAAATACGATAAACATAATAATTTGATTATTTTATTGATATTTACGTGCAATAAGCATGGGTATATGGGGTCCAAATTTTTTTTGTTTTTGTCAATGTTTTAGTTATCGCGTAGGTAATAAATAATATTACAAATATCTTCTGATAATTTCAATGTTCTATCTAACAAGACGGTGGCTCCCGTGTTAGAACTTTCCATTGAGTTTATGTGACATCTCAGATTTCATGCTTCGTGGTAATATTATCCATCCACTTCACTTGTGCACAATAACCGAACATTATAACGTTAAACACCACCATTATTACAAAACATAAAACGAAAAAACACAATATCATCATTACATATTATAAAACAAAGTTTTCTGCCACGTCTGTCTGTCTGTTCGCGATAAACTCAGAAACTACTCAACGGATTTTCATGCAGTTCCACCAGTAGATAAAGTAATTCCTGAGGAAGGTTTAGGTATATAATTTGTCTACGTTTTCTTCATTACCAGAGCGAGATAACGTCCATGGAGCCTGCTCGTTATGAATTTATACTTCTATACTAATATTATAAAGAGGTAAAGTTTGTGAGGTTGTAGCGGAGAGACGGCGTCTACGGGAGGACGCCGTCGAAAGGTGGCAACAGGACCTGGCGGACGAGCGGTTCGGACGATTTACCGTGGACGCCGTCCGCCCGGTCCTGCGGGTGTGGATTGGGAGGAAGTGGGGCTCCCTGACGTTCCGACTGGTGCAGGTACTCACCGGACACGGTTGTTTCGGGTGGTACCTGCACCGGATCGCACGCAGGGAGCCGACCGCCGCCTGCCACGAGTGCGGCGCTGTCAAAGATACCGCGCAGCACACTCTGTCTGAGTGTGCTGCGTGGGGGGAGCAGCGCCGCATTCTGGCGGCGGCGGTGGGAACGGACTTATCGCTGCCGATCGTGGTTTCGGCCATGCTCGGCAGCGAACAGGCTTGGCGAGCGATGGCCTCCTTCTGCGAGGAGGTTATCTCGCAGAAGGAGGAGGCGGAGAGGGCCCGCGAGGCAGATCCTCAAAGTGGCCCTCTCCGCCAAAGGAGGACAGGCGGGAGGAGGCGGCGCTTTGCCCAACTCCTCCCGCCACCGTAGCCGGACCTGAGGGGATGGGCCGGGGGGCCCATCTCCTCATTGCACAGGTCCGGCGGTCGAGGGGGGGCAGCCGGTGTGTACCCGGTCTGTCCCTCTATAGGTAGGAGCCCGGCGGTCACCTTCCGCCGGGCGGACCGTGGGGGCGGCTCTACAAGGTGATTAGCTGGAACGATCCCTTGCCGCCCCCACACAACGGTCTGTCGGTACACCGTGGGGTTTTAGTCCGTGCGGGTCGGACATAACCCACTCTCTCCCCCGGGAGGGTGGGTATACATAAGGGATTTCCCCACGTTAAAAAAAAAAAAAAAGGAAATACTAAACCGATTTAGAAAATTCTTACTCAATAGAAAGCCACGTAATTTGTGAGTATCATGGACTATATATTAACCCGAAAAATGAAAAGACTTTCTTGTGGTAGTCGAATTTGCAAAGTAAGTCGGAAGAAAAACGGTCGGTCGAAAACGTTTCTTACGAACGCTGCCTTAACGATGAGAGATATATGATTGAGTTTTAGAGAAAATTTGTAGAGCTTGATAATGCCTACAAAAAAATCACCGACAGTATATATCTAACTTTTATATTTAAGTCACAGAAAGTAGTTTTTTTTATATTAAAAAAATAATTCAAATCGTTAAGTGATGTTTATTGGTCATATTATCAACAACAATAATGAATTCTTATCAATATGTAATGATATAATAACTGAGCCACAGCAACGCGTGGCCGGCTCGGCTAGTAAAATATAAAACCACTACATGACAAACTAAGATGCCGCCAGAAACTTCCACTTCCCATGTTTATTTAGATTCCTGTATTTTTTTTAAAAAAACAGCGTGTGACACTCTGCCGTCCGGAGTATTGGCATTTAAAAGTCTATCAGTTTTAATGGGTTACTTTTATGTTCTGATAATTTACATTATAATTACACCTTGAGTGTAATATTCAAAGTAATATTTATAAGCATACTCGGTTGATGCTAACACATTGTTTATAACATAACTGTCTCGTGGTTTACTATATTTAAACATATTCAACTACTGAAACCATTAAATTATGATGTAGGTACTACGTATCGTGTATAAATATTAATTCAAATAGAAAGCTATAAAATAGTAACAACCCATTAGATATCGTAAAATTAATTAGTGAACCATTAAAATACCAATAAAAGTAAGTATAAACAAAATTTATTTTAATTATAAATATTAATTAACAACAAATAGAAGAATAAGGCACTTAAATATTATTCTTTTAGGGTTGTCACGTCGTTGCGTTATGATATTATTTTTTTATATGTGTTTTGTCCGTTTTTTTGATACGTTCTGTAGCGTACACCGGTTGATAATTTTTCAAACATAAAGGTGTCTTTAATTAAAAATTAATTGTTTGAGACTGAATCATATTTAAGTATGTCGTCTATTAAGTAAAAAAGTTTACACTTTTTATTTGTCTTTGTTAATAATTCTTTAAATTATATATATTATTTTTTTATCATTTGATATATGAATTACAGCTCAATAATACGTACATAAATCCTATTTAAGTATGTTATATCTGCAAAACATAATAGTATATATAGATACGCCATAAACACTTCGACAGCGCCTTGTTAAAACTTAGCTAGTTAGCTTAATTTTGACGACTGCCCCGTCAATCCACCCTTATCTAAACAACATCGTATGTGTTCGTTATCGTGCCATTTGTTTTGTCAATTTATCACGTAGGTAACGTGTACTTAGTTATATAATTAGAAAAGTAAGAAAAGCCTAGACTGACTCGTAAAAAGTGAATTAATGAAGAGAATTTAGTAACTTTTAGAAACAATGATTTATATTTCTAAAAACGAGAATACAAAGAAAAGTATTGGTCATTCTATCTATCCTCGCAAATATATTGTTTGCTGATATTTAGTTTAAAAATCGTTGTATGCAAATTCGAATTCATTTTAATAAAGCATCCTTGTGCTTATTATCATAAGACGCAACGTCTTCTTGTCTAATTGTTCGTTACTGTGTTTATAAGTCGACGGCTCATTTATTGAATTACATTGGTTTTTTTGTTTACCAAAACTATATTCTTTTCCAGGTTCTGATATATTTAGCTAATATTTGTAACATGTTATGATGCAAAGTTAAAAAATATGCTATATGCTTTCTAGTATACTATATTCCCATATTACATTGAAATTATTCAATATTAATCAATATTGTGTAGTTAATAACTATTAAGTAGAATTTTCTAGTATTGCAATCATCGATTTCAAATACATGATTAAGTTTAATTACGTAATTTATATTAAAAAAGAAATATATTTCTATAAATAAGATGAAGCATCCATAGCGACTGTTGATCCCGAAAAGGCTCTAATTACCATAACAATCTTAAGGCATAAAGTAAAGATCACTAATTAAGTACGCTGCGCGCCTTGTCCGCTTATCCGAGCCAGATATTCTTTAAGATATAAATAACGCCATCGCATACACTTTGGAATTTGTACATTTTCATAGTTCAAATAATAGTTTGCAAATACTCGTTTTAGATATACAAAATGGAAATATAGATTTTCTAAAAAGCAGATACGAGTATTCCTTGCTACATGTTGAGGAAATCAAAATTAAAATCGCGTTAGTATCAATTTTATAACAGAACAAACCTGTGCATAAATTAGCGCATAGGTTATCTTTTTACCTAATGTCACTGGATAGGGGTTAACAACCTATTATTTTCCATTGAAAGTTGTATTTTAAAATGAAACGTCACAAATACGTGGTAATTATTGCGTAAAATAAAGTAAAATCTATCTTATGTAATGAATATTATTTTACATTCGTAATATTTTATGTAAATTAAAAAAAAAAACATTAAGAAAATATAGAATATCAGAAATATTACACACATACGATGTTATCATATAAGAAAATAAAAATATAAATACCCTATTATTAATATTCTATGTCACATAGTACTTGAATATTATTTTAAGATAAATTATACGTCCGTAAACTCGAAATAAGACATCAGAATCATTACAAGGTAAATTCTTAACAAGGACAAACAAATAAACAACATCTTATATCCGAGACACACGCTGCGTGAATCCGAGCGTAACGTATCTCCATCGTTTTCTGCCGGCAGGCGGCGCACGCGCCTTCGTACGTCATAATGGTTGACACATAACCTCAAAATACATATAAGTATATATGAATTTTAACCTTATTCATTAAAATATAAAGCTATATTTAAAACCGCACTGCATGCTATTAATTACGCCGTTTTGTTTCCGATAAACGGATTCACACATTTCGACCAAATTTTACGTGTTTGTAAAATTGTTGTAGGTCTTAATGTTAAATATTAATAAAGTTCAAAATTAATCGTGATGACATGTATGGGTGATAATTGTAAATTTGTAGGGTTAAATCAAGAAGTTGGCTGAGAAATGGAAGTGATTTATCAAAGGTCTCGTTTTGTTTTCTCGAGTAATTTTGAATAATTTGTGAATGAAGGCGCTATCGCCGGGACAAGGAAAGTAATTTATATGTTGTGTGTTCTGTTAATTAATGGCTGCAACTGTTTCATTTGTTTTTATTTAATTCACTTTATCTGATACGTTTATCTGGCGATAAACAAAATTATTACAATTACAAAATAATGAAACAGGTTTTAAAAAATGTTGACCAAAATTAATAATTCAGATGATAAAATAATAATACGTAATACTGTTTTATCTTTGCAAGAAGTTGTGAAGACACTTTAAAACTAAATGTGATAATACTTCTACGTTACTGGCTGAATATAGATTTCACCTACATAAGAAAATGATAGACAACTGCCGTTGTAGAGTTTTTGGCGGGATTTTGGTCTGTCATATAGTGGTCTTTATATTTTATTCATAATCTTGTGTTATTTGTCTCTATATTGTGTAATATTGGTGGCGTTTTAAGTAATATAGTTAAGTTACTGTGCACAAGTGAAAAGAATCGGAAATAATACCACGGAGTATGGATTCTGATTCGCCACAAAACACCCTGGAAACTTCTAACAAGACGGCCACCATTTTGTTAGTTCATTGAAAGGATCGCAAGAATCTTGTAATATCATTACCCACTCGACAATGGCAGTAATAATCTACTAGAAGATTGGTTGCCAAAAATAAGATAAAAAAAGCTACTGGAAAGATTTCGATCAATTTATTACAGTTTCGCTTATTACACACTTGGTCAATATTTAAAAAGATATCGCGTTATATTCATTTGTACAAAGTTATTGAAAATTCTTATAAGCATTACGTTTTCAGCGATGTTGTCTTGCTGTGGAGAAGTGGGGAGGGTAAATCACCGGATAAGATTGTTTGCATATAGCAATTTTGTAAGATATACTTATATCTTTCCTTTCAATTTATTGCTTCTCTTTTTGTACATAAAAGATATTGTTAAAAATAACGCAGACGAAGTCGCGAGTATCTTCTAGTTAAGGAATAAATCGATAATAAATTAGCGGACAGTTTTTTTACACTTAAAATGCCACGGATGGAGCTAGTATATATCCACGGGAGAAAGCGAAAATGTCGTAACTTGCATTTTTGACTAAATCACTTTTTACCATATTTTTGTATAAAAAAATACCACTTCGAAGGGTGTGGGTCTCGCTTTCCTACGATTAAATTTTTCATCAATACGACCTTCGTTTATTGTCTAGTTTTAGCACTATACATAAAAAATTGGAATTTTTGAAATAGTTTTTTGGCTCTGGTGTTAAGTTTGATTTTTCAAGTTACGACAATTCCATTTTCTTCCGTCGATATGCAATGTTCGGCTGCTGATGCATGAAGATGTTTACTATCGCAAAGCATAATTGATCCTATATGCAGATTTTAAAGGTCTTGTTAATAAAATTAAAGACACAGAAGATATTCTAACTTAGCGCTATATTGACAGATAGTAAAGTCCTATTTTTAATAAACTTCAAAAAGTAGGTTGTCAAAACAGTTGTGTTTTTGAAGTGAAAATATTTATGGGAGTATAATTCTGTTCCGCAAACTTTTTATCTGACGAAAAGTGATGGGTGCTAACACTGTGTCGGGTAGAGTGTTGAAAACACCGGTTTTCGACCGATCACCAAAGTTAAGCAACGTCGGACGTGGTCAGTACTGAGTGGGTGACCGTGTTTATCGTTGGCTTTTTATTGTATTTTTTAATTTAAAATGTTTCCGTGTAATACAAAAGTTTATCTTGTTTTTTTTTATCTATATTACCTCAGTACTTCGTCATTTATAAACCGACTAGTGGCCCGCTCCGGCTTCGCACGGGTATAAAATATATAGCCTATATCATTCACTGAAAAAATGATTAAAATCGATCCAGTAGTTTTGATTTATTCATTACTGCCCGTGGACCGCCTGCGTTTGTTGCAATGTAAGCGGAAAAAATGTAATTATTTACAACATCACATTAGAAACCTCAAAAATAACAGTATTTCTCCACTATTTAATGGATGTTATTATAGATATAAACCTTTCTCTTCAATGACTCTATCTATTAAAAAAAACCACATCAAAATCCGTTGCGTAGTTTTAAAGATTTAAGCCTACATAGGGATTTAGGGACAAAGAAAGCGACTTTGTTTTATACTATGTAGTGATTTGGAAAACCATTTTTTTTATTCATAAGAGGATATTTTCAAACGAGTCTCATTAGCATTTGGCCTAGGATTTTTAAAATACACAGTAACCACCAGTCCTTTAAATCGAATAGGACATACATAGTGAATGAGATATAGGTAGGTCTATGACAATCGAAGTCCAAAAGATAGCTAACTATGGATACGAGGATGGAGTAGTGAATTTTTAGAACACATTTTTCGTAGTCAACCTTACTTTTTGTTAAAATTTTATGAAATTATATCAAACGTAAGATACCATTTAAAACTTATGAGATACGACAGTATCATTTTTCCTCTAAAGAAAGAGATTATATTTTTATATTTCATTAATATTTGCCCGTGGTTTTATGCGTTAATACAGATTTGGCCTATCCCTCAGGAACAGTTCTTTTTTCTGCATGGAACGTCTATAGAAAAGGTCATGTTAATCGATTAATGCCCGGTTTCTGAGATACTCGGTTAAACTACCAATAGTTATTGATTCAACAAAGTTATCCATAAGATAAACTGTCAAATACCCCGTTGAGTTTTACCGACATTTATGCTATGATTGTGTGACCAGAAGTGCAATTTGACAAGTTATCGAACCGATAACGCTGTTGAATAAATAAACTACAATTAAAGTACCTCCAGAAACCGGGCATAAGTAATTAAGGCACTAAAACGTAACAAACTCACATTCGCATTAATGACATAACTTCCGAATCAACTTTTACGTATTAACTAACATATCGTATACGATCAAGTTCACGATAACTTACTATGTATACTACCGAGAAATTAATACAAAAATGAATTAAAACAGATATTTCTGTATGGGAACAAATTAAATAGCGAAATGAATCTGTACTCTCTACGATACTAAACCCCCTACAGTTAAGCGATTTGTCTTTAACGAAGTACGGACGTTAAAGCATCGAGCAGGTCCCACAACCGAATATCAGGGACGGATTTACCACAACAAATATGTAAAGATAATAACCACTACTTTATGAAGCAAAGTTGACAATTGTTTTATATAAAAACCGTAACAAAAACCAACTTTTAATGACCCTTTAAAAGCTTACAAAGTCTTTAGTTTCTTTAAGTTAAAAAAAAAAAAATATAAACGGAGAACTTGAAAGACTTGCAGATATAAATTCTCGTGACATACCTAATTCATTTAAAAATACATCAGTTACAATTTAATAAAATTTACATTTAGATTTTTTTTTAAATATATAAAAAACATACGTCTTACATTTTTTTTTTTAGAACTGACTACGCTATTGACCTAGCAATGTCTTAACAGCTTCACCGGACTACTAAGGCGAGCGCTTAAGGCACTCAGCTGATTTTATTTTGACAACTAGCTCAAGGGTGCGCGGCACACCTCGGCTTGTCTACGTCTTACACATTTAACGCAACACAACACACGGAACACACAACACGGAAAATAATAAACAAACTTACGTTCGACTTTATAATAATAGTTTGGATTAGAATTTATGCAATAAAATATATAAGCAGAAAAGTTTATCTAGTCATACAAATGTTATAGGTAGCACATTACTTTCATTAAAATATTCAATATATTTTATTACCATTATCCTATCTAAGTAATGTCGGCAAAATATTTTTTTCTTTCACTTTCCTCTATTATTTGTCAACTCAATACATACCTCATATATCCAGCACTCTTCATATGATGCCCCCATACTTTAATATCTTTCCTTCTATTCCCTATATCCGTCAACATTTATACTAACGCTTTTACTCTATAAAGGGCCCCCTGTTATGAACATCTGAGTACATCCCTCTTAGATAACACACAATAAAATTATTTATTCAATAAAACAAATAGGCGTTAATAAACTTGTGACTTTTGTCGCTGTTACCTTGTTAAAAGTAATGTTATACATAAATATACAGAGGATTCTGCTTTATAACAAAATACATTATTTTAGGAATGAGATTGTATTATTTCAAATAAATATTATAACCACTATTTATTCCGGGAAATGCATTTTGGTAACATATTTTATATTAAAGTAAACTCCCTGAACGATGAATAAATCTCTCGCTTGACATCGGAACACAGCCTTAGTATCTCAGGTTTACTGCCAGCTGTGCAGTGTGTGTGCTACCGTCGCCAATAGTTGTTCTTTGCTATTAAACTGTTTTTAAAGCCAGAGGTAGCTAAGAAATTTTTTGTGTGGTTACCATATAATGAGTCCTGCATAGGAGCTGCAGATACAGAGAAGAACACCGAAATTCTAGTGAGTGGATATTGCCTTTACTTATGAGATTTCGGGGTCAATTTTCGGTGCAACACACACCGCCATATTATTACAATAAAAACAAAAGAAAACATGAATCCTATAGAACACAAACCCGTGCGTCTACAACTACAAATACGTTAGTAGGAGAAGAAATAAGACTTGTGCTCCTTTAATGATAATGTGAGAAATAATTTTACACGTGGTATTGTTTGTATTTATATTTCAGAGGCGTTTCAAGATTTCACCTAATATTAAATGATAATGTAATCCAAGATGGTAGACACGCTAAACTTGGAATCGACTACAGATATTTGGCCACGGATTTTCAACTAAAGGTGATATTTAGCCGGACATTTTTTGTTTTAAATGTTTCCGACGACGAGCCATAGTGACTGCAACATTTTTTAAACTGTTGTTAACTACAGTAGTTACTGGCGTTCATATAGTTATCTATTTTTCGATACCGATAGTAAATAAAATGAAATCCAAATCCATCCTTTTTTGTATATATATATTAACAGTCTTTGTAATATATTAATTGTTTGTAATTTGTTATTTTATGTTTACTGTGTAATAATGAAGCCCGACAGGTTTAGAAAGAACCTCACCCTAATGCAATCTCTGGTTTCAGCACGATATTTTCCATACCTAAAGTCCGGTTCATGCGCAAGAATTCGAATCTATGATGATCTACACGGTGCCTAAACACACTATCCACTGAATCACTGAGCAATCTGAGTCGTAACCAATATCGTAAATCATTAAAAGATTCTGAATATTCATGCATTTATATGATTTTTTAATTGTTTATATGATTTTTTAATTGTATATTTGATGTAGGTGGTAGAGCCACGCTGAAGCTATTACTAGCTTCAGCATGAATGGGTCGGCTCGCCCGCGGTAGTACCACCCTCTCACAGAACACCGACGTGAAGTAACAGTGCTTGCATTATTGCGTTTCTTTCGGTCAGTGAGAGCGCCGGAGGCCCACCTCCTTCCCCCCTTCCCCTTTCTCCTTTCCCTACCCCTTCCCCATAAACAGGCTGACAACGCAGTTGTGACTCCCTGGTGTTGCTAGTGTCTATGGACGGTGGTGATCACTTAACATCAGATGCCTAACATCGTTTGCCTGCTTTTGACATTAAAAAAAAGGTTTGAATGTCACCTGATGGTAAATGACGATGGGGTTCAAATAGAAAACACCCTAAACCTATATGGACTGGCTCTCAAGTACAGCTGTCGGAACACATCTTTGGGTGCTTCGCGACAGACTTTCAACTGGAAGGTGGTAGCTAGCTGGCGGAGGCTTTTAAAAAGTCCTACCACCATGTTATTGTCTTATCACGGTGTTTTCCATCGCAAAAAGCTCAGGCTCACTATACGGATTCCGCCTCTTTCTTTTTCATTCCCAATCTTAATATTTCACACTTTCATAAACCAATATATCAGTAATTTCACTACCACCAGGACTAGTGAAATACGAAGTAAGATCGACCAAATTGCTTTTAAGAACAAAAAAAATATGACACGGATGACGCAGTGGTTGAATGTCCATCATCATCAGCCTGTAAGAAACCCACTGCAGGGCCATAGGCCTCTTTCCGAAAGAAGGTATGGGAATAATCACCACACCAGCCCACAACGTATTGGCGATTTCAAATTCTGAGAAATCCACAGTTCTATATCTTTACCATATACAGTAGTACCAGTGTTACCAAATGAAAATAGTAAATGTACGCGAATTCCGAAAAATTCGTTGGTACATGCCGGGGTTCGAACCTGCGGACATCGAATTAATATTCCACCGATCAAACCACTAGGCCACCACGACGGTTGAATGTTGTCGATTCCAATTACACAGAAAGCAATTATATGTGACACCCAAATTGTTGTTCTGGGTAAGGGTGTACTTAAAGTCCGCTAATTTGTATTATACTCATAAACAATATACTATACGAAGTTCCGTAGTATAAATACTTAACTATACAAATACATAGCTACCTTACGTTTAACGCGTACTGGATTTTTTTATCCTATGGTGCCATAAGTAGTTTTATTAATCATTAAAAAAGGTCAGTATTAAGTAACTTAATAAAACATATTTCAAAATATACAAAAAGTATACGACACATTAAACAAAATACTTGTAATTCGAAATTTAAAAGCGTGACAATAATCAGAATAGCCAATAAATGCGTCAACAGAAGGCCCGACGACGTAACGTCGACGCGAAGGCACCGACAACGACACGATCAGAGTACCTTTTAATTCTTACACGCCATTTACCAGGACGTTGCAGTCTGTGCTCTGTAGAACAAGGAATGCGATGGACGCGCCTACCATGTATTACACTTCATACAATAAAATATATCATTTTATGTAATTCCATATGTTTTCTGAATTCTTGTGCCAGTATTTCATATGCCTTATACTGTTTCAGAAGTATTACAAAGACTAAAATTATTTAAAAACGTAATTAAATTATATATATTATACTTGAACTATGGTTTATACTTGAAATTTAATAAATTATTGCTTACATTTATATAAATATTCTTTAGATTTAGCGTTTGAAACAAATCAAACGTAATGTTGAAAAACCTAATAGCTTAAAATAAATTAAGCAAATAATAAGTGCCTTTTACATGTAGCTCTTAGACCACACATACTGCTGGCCGTACGAGCTTTTACAACTTCACCGGGCTCTGTATTCTAACGCTTTGTACACCGAATCATATAGCAACAAGCTCCAGGATGCACGACTGCACCGCAGCTGGGATGTTACCTGGATTGCAATAAGCGCGCCTTGAGATAAGTTAACAAAGCTTGCTAAACTAATTATACATGTATAGGTTAGTGAAACACACATGCACAAGCTTTATACACTGCCCAACAACAAAGTCCAACTAAAAACAGATCTCTGTGATAGACTATCACCAATAGAATAAACAAATATATCTATATTATTTCTAAATAAATAATATTTTGTATATAGAAATCTCCATGTCATTTCTGTTCCAAATGTGTTCCTAATTCCTCCCTCAGTCCGGTGCCTTTTCATTTGTACTCAATTGCTTTGCATCCCTTTTTCGCATTTCTTTAATTTCCACTTTTTACTTTCTTTTCGCAGCCCCTTTAAGAAATGTCCCCCAGGCTATTAGTTAACTTATGTCGCTTAGTAATTATGAGTGAGGGAAAGCTGTACCTCTTTTATAAGTGTACCTGTATAGACGGCCTGAAAATAAATAGAAATAATTAGGGATTATTGTGTTTTTATACACACACTACTAGCATTTACTTACTGTTATACTTGTACCTATAACGGTATGACCTAATTCATATATGTATGACAACGTAAAGTACTAAGTTAGAGGTAGGTATTTAGTTTCCCTAAGACAAATATTTAGGTTACTGTATTTTGGTCAATTATTATTATTAAAAATGGAAGGAAAATTTTAATACATACGTTATAAAAACTAAGAAAATAATGAAGATTTCTTAAATGTAAATTTATCTATACGAGCGCTCGTCCAGTGGTCGAATCTCAACCATAGAGGAAAAAAAACTTTTCCATTTTTTTTAAATTGACTATTAAATACTAAATCTCGTCAATAGCTACTAAAGAAAAAAAGAACGAAGAAGATCGGATGAGAAACAGACGAGGAAGATGTTTTTAATTATTCTTCCGCTGTCGATTTATTTATTAATTAATTAATTTATAGTTCTGAGTACTTCTTTTTGGTCTGTCTTGTAGTGGGTTTTATATTTTATTCATGATCTTGTGTTACTTGACTCTATATTGTGTAAAATTGGTGGTGTTTTATGTAATATAGTTTGTTTATTGTGCATAAGTGAAGTGAATGAAAATTAATACCACGGACCATGAATTCTGAGATGCCACAAAAACTCTCGATACTCACTTGACATTGGCAGTAATAGTCTACTAGAAGACTGGTTGCCAAAAATAAAATAGAAGAAGAACTTGTAATACTATTTAACTACTCGACAATGGCAGTGATAATCTAAAAGACTGGTTGCCAAAAATAAAAGTTAAAAAAAAAACATAGACGTATGTTAGTACTGTATTGTATGTTATTATATTAGGCTAGTTGTGGTTATTATTAATGTTGGGTACAATTTATAATTGGATTTCAGTTTTATAATTGTACCTTTTTTGTAAAAATAAAATAATATTATAATGTAAATAGTAAAAACTATTTATTATATTGTGCATATAATAGACAAGATATGATATCATCATCTAAAAGAACGTAAAACCGCAAGAATAGTGATTATGCGGTTTTGCATAGTTTTGCAAATAACCAGGTACACATTGACAATGCGGTCACAACCCACTGTTTCCTCAGATTTGATTATCTCCCTAAGAAAATTCCCTTTTTTCCTCTCATTTTTAATTGTAACTATAGGTAAGCGTATTATTATTATTACAAAATTTAAAAAAAAACAGACTTCAATGTCAAAGAATAGGAAAGAAACAAAAACAAAAAAAAAACGAAAAATAACTAAATTATTACATTACATTAATATAAATCACTACATGTTATAAAACATAGCCTTCTGCCGTATCTGTCTGTTCGCGATAAACTCAAAAACTACTCAATGGATTTTCATGCGGTTTTCACGAGTAGATGAAATTATTAGGTATTTTTTACATGGTTTTCTTTGATATCAGTGCGGGACAACGTCCGCCGGGCCCCGGTAGTTAATTATGAATTGAAGTTTATGCGCTACCAAGTAATCTGTTTCAGTCGATACGCTTTCGGATGTCAGGTCAGCTCCTATGCAAAATTTCATGATTATCCATTTATTAGTTAAATCATGAAACGTGGGAATTTCACCAACGTCACAAATAATAAGTTGATAATTAATTAGTTAATGCGCAAATTAAACAATACTCTTTTTACTTCTTTGGTAACCAATCTTCTAGTAGATTACAGTCATTATTGAGTATAGATAAGTTGTATTGAGTATATATAAGTTTAAGTATATTTCAATGAACTAACAAGATGGTGGCCGTCTTCTTAGAACTTTCTAGGGAGTTTTTGTGACGTCAGAATCCAATGGCAGTAATAATCTACTAGAAGATTGGTTACCAAAAAAAAAAAGACATTGTTTAATTTGCGCATTTACCGATTAACAACTTACTGTCCGCGACTTCGTTCGGGTCTTATCTGAATTAACTATGGAGTGTATTTTTTTTCGTTTATTGGCATTTATGTAAAACTTTATGGTTAATTCTTTGCCCCTATGGAAAAAGGTATTGATATGTACATGGATTAAATGATGGACTGAAAAATCCTCTATATGCTAGTAAAAGTCTTGTCAAAATTGGTGCTGCCATTTCGGATATTTTCCCTGATTAAATAAATACTAGTATTATTTCCCATTCACTTCACTTGTGCAGAATAACCGAACTATATTACGTAAAACATCACCAATATTACAAAATATAGAGCCAAATAATACAAGAAAATGAAGAAAATATAAAATCAAATATGTATATATGACATTCCAAAATCCCGCCAAAAACAATACTTTTACATGTCAAACTTGTACAGGTGTATGTCGCATAAATACTCATATATTCTTAACCACCTGGCCATAAGGTTTCGCTATAAAATAGAAAAACATTTATTTTTATAACATTAAAAACCGCGTATCAAAGCCGATACATCAGTTTATTCGCGGTACTACCTTATGGCTTAATTGCCCCATAGAAATTAATTTCTCTTTATCGCTGCCCTGTCTCGAGCCGGATTGTCACTGAATCGTGGGAACTATTAGCGTTAGATATTGATAATAAGGTACACCATTCATAAGGTAACACGGAACAGTGTTTCAAACTGTATTTATTTTACATACTCTGTGGATCGTTGAAACGGTTTAAATAATGTATGGTAATATTTAAATATGTTTTATGTCACTTCCAGTAAATGGTATACTCTAAGTTTTTTTTTTACTTTATTTTTGGCAACTAATCTTTTAGATTATTACTGCCATTGTTCAGTAGTTAATAGTATTACAAGTTCTTCTTCCATTCCATTAATGGCAACCAGTCTTCTAGTAGACTATTACTGCCATTGTCAAGTGAGTATCGATATTACAAGTTTCTTGATATAATTTCAATGAACTAACAAGACAAGATGGCGGCCATCTTGTTTGAACTTTCCATGGGGTTTTTGTGGCATCTCAGAATTCATGGTATTATTTTCCATTCACTTCACTTATGCACAATAAACAAACTATATTACATAAAACACCACCAATTTTACACAATATAGAGTCAAGTAACACAAGATTATGAATAACAAATAAAATCCACTACATGACAGACCAAGATCCCGCCAACAACTCCTTCCAAGTTCTTATTTAGTTCCACGGTTGAAGTGTTCGAAACCCTAGAAATTGATCAGTACATATTTATTACATTTTGAAACATAAATCAAATTAGAGCGTTGTTGTTTCTTTGGGGTAAACTACAAAACAACTGAATCTATTTTAACAAGACTTTTACCTCTATATAGAGGACTTATCACAGTGATTTTAGCGTTTATTACGGCTTTTTATTTTAGCTGAGCAGTAATGTCAGAATAACAGTTTAAAAAAAACAGCCCGCTATGAATCTAGACTAAAAACGTGGTTCTAGTGAAACAAAAAGTTCTTTTTACGATTAAAAGTCAATCGCACCTTCTAGTTTTATATGGAGAACAGGGCGTATCTAAGTTTTTCCAATTTTATAAAAACCCAAAAAGCCCACACTATCTTTGGGGCTACGACTAAAATCGCTAAATCTGCTCTATACCACTTCGTACGCTTAATATATAGGAATACAAACGAATATAGGTAGCTTTTTGTTTATTACACGTTTTGAAGAAATATAGTATATCATGAACGGCTAAATAGATTTTGTCACATTGGTTAGTCTCTCCCCTCTTAACCCATGCGAAAGCTATACCTATACTATATAACTGTACTACACACTAAATTTTGTTTTGAATAACTAATAATCTTGAAAACAAGTTTTTACTCGATCAATAGCTAACTCATAAATATGTACAGTTGGCTGGACATATCTACGACATAACGAACCACAAAATTCTTAAAATAAGAAATACCAATGATCGGTAATTGGATGTAAAAAGTTTAAAGAATACTTAGAAAGACACAGCACAGAAAATAATAAAAGAACTCAACATTTATAGTTGAAAACACACACAAAAAAATGGAATAGGACGTGACTACATACGCGCAGAATATATTTACATCAAACCCGTTGTTTAGAGTTACGATATATCCTTATCGATAATTAGGCTGAATACAATCAATTCCATCTGCAAATTGGTTTAACAAAAAAAAAAAACGAAATAAACTCCGTTCCACCTTTACCTGTACATATAAAACCTCATTTGGAAATAAAATCGTGCCATATCTTAGAGCGAGGAGGCTTTTTACTATAAATAAAACAAGTCTTAAGCTGACTAATTGTGACGTATTTTACGATCAATGCACACTGAGAGAAATTAAAGCGGCAATTGTACTTAGTACGGTTTTTTTCAGTTCAGAATCGATTTACGATCGATGTGACTCTTTTGATATCCTTTTAAGGAGTATGTTCATCCATCGATAGATCCTTTAAATGTACGGTGAAATTGCTGCAGTAGTGTGAGTAAAAAAAATAACAAAAATAAAATGGTCACTTTTATCGAAGTCTAATTTAAACCTTGAGGATCTATCATAACTTTAGGTTAATATGTCACTATAAATAATTAATTATGTCTAGATATTATTCTGCACGTACCAGTTCTTTAATACAAATAAAATAATCTAAATTTATATGTATGTAGATACTTGAGACTGTCATAGGTTGTATCGTTGTATTTTTCTTCAATACGTTATACTATACAGAATTGCTAAATACATTGCTATTGCGATCTAATAGTGGTTATTACACAAAAAGAAATATTAAACTCAACTTAATTATACATGTAAAAGAACCTACTTACAATGATTACACAGAACTCAGCAGTTCCCCACGTAAGTTACCGTAAAAATAACCTAAAAACGGCATAATGTCAGAACAAATGCTTTATCAAGAATTCAGTCAACTCGAAACCGGTGGATTATTCCGCAGTGGCTGTTCATTAATTATTGATGATAAACCGAAAAGAGTTCACAAAACGTAGCCCTCTCGATAGGGACTAATCGACACCAGACCCTAATGAAGCGGTTCCAAATGCAACGAACCAAATACAGACGTCATTTTAATAAAAACATTTTTTTAAATTCAAATACGGAATGGAACTCCTGTATGACGAGTTTATAATACCGTTTATTTATATTTCTTCATTTGTTTCGGGAAACTTTGAGAAATGAAATCTGAATTCATTTTATTGCATTGAAATTATTCTCTTAATGTAGAAAAATTTATTCTTACATTTGATTTGAGAAATAATATTCTTTTGTAATTTCTTATATCGAAATCAAACTAAAAGAAACAAATAAACAATACAGTCAATAATGTATTTCTTTCTAATATTATGTTAATTTAAAATAACTCTTAAAAACATTGACCAACCAAAAGTTGTTAGTAAATCAGCTAATGCTGTGATTCCAGTAAAAGAAAATGACCTTAGGCTATATCGTCACTTAATATTGTATTATCATCAAGCCTATGTAAGTGTCGAATCTAGATTGGAATTCAGTGATAACGGAAGTTAATTAAAAAAAGTCGAGGCTGTCATAAGGACTGCCCACAGAAGTGAAAACGCAAAACTAAGAGATGTATTCTCTTTTGAATTTTCATATTCATTACAGTGTGAATGACTACATTTAAATTTTAGAATTTGTTTATTGAAATTATTAACATTAGTATGGTTTTCATATTTATTGGCACTCGGAGAAATAATTATATGTATTTTTATAAAGTCTGTTAATAAATCAAAAGTATGATGAGCTGAAAAATATTAATATGACATGTACACAGGCCCTTATACTACGCGTCGCTAGTCTTTACGCAAGCATTATACGGCCGGTCGTGTTTACGTAGCATGTCATGACGCGAAATAATAAATTTATCTCCTGCCAAAAATATCGCTTAACGCGCCTCAAGAAGTTTTCACTTCAATAAAACTATTTCTAAGTATTGTTTTTTTTCTTTATCCCAGCCATTACTAATTATATACTTATTCTGTTCATGTTTACTGTGATATAGAATATGCAAAAAAATAAATAATACTAAGAAACTTATATCTGATATCCGGATCGAGCCTGTCATTGTCTGTCGCCACTAACGATTCGCACTATAATCTGTGCTCGGACGCAGACCAAAATTATCGTTCAAAATGGCGGCGACCGTGTCATTTGGCGCGATGCGATGGTCACTCGCCGATGTTCGGTTGTTTTCTAATTATATAGATTTAGATATTTGGATTTCCTTCTGACCTTACCAAGGATGAGATTGGTTTTGTAAGATACAAAGGTTCGGTTAATGAATCAATCTGTTTTGTATTGTGAACGATTCAATTCAATAACATTTGTATAGCATTATTACATAAATAAATTATCATAATGCTGACATATTGACAGCTTTTATGATAAAAAATTTGATTTTATCCTCGATGATACGTCATAAGCGCTTCGACAGCGCCTTGTTAAAACTTAGCTAGCTAGCCTATTTTTGACTGCTGCCCCGTCAATCCGCCCGTATCTAAGCAACATATAACTATTTCTTTTTCACCACTGATATTGAGAATATGCCACCTTACTTCCACATTTTATCTAAGACAGTGTGACGTTACAATATTACTTTACGTATGTATGCGTTATAGTGACATTTGTTTTGTCGAAATATAATGTAGGTAACGTATCTTTAGTTATAATATTATTGCAAGGAATTCTTACATTCCTCGCTGTTTATTTTAGCATGGTATTTCTTTTCAGGTAACAGATAAGCTCGAGCATATTGAAGTCCAGCTGACGACGGACCTCAACTTCTGACGCTCGAATGAGCAAAAAGCGATGCTAAGAATGAAGCAAAGACGGCTCAAGGTTCGAATCTTTGTGCATGCATCATAGCATGATGCATGGCATACAGCTTCGTGGTAGAAATTTTTCTAAGACCGCCTGACTAGCTACCACCTTCAAATTAAATGTCTTTCACCAAGTATTAATAGGTGAGCTCCAACAGCTGCATTTGAGTACCTTCTTAACCTATCCATTAAAATCTGGCATAGTAGTAGCCTGCGACCTAGAGAAAGACAGACAATTTCTCATACTGGATATAATGAAAGACACACAGGCGAAGTCACAGGAAAAAGCCAGTATCTGAACGTGTAACAGAAGATATTTTTTTAATGGACGAAAAGTTATATTTTTAAATTCTTTATTTTGCTTTGTTGCTCGAACTCGCGCGTGCACAGACTTGTTTTAGTTATTCTATAGAACTCACATATAGCTCTCGATTAGTAGTGTAGTTATATATTTTCTCTCTCTCTATATCTCTCTAACTAAGCACGTATTTCTTTTCTTGCATCAAATACGTTACATTGCAAATCGTTGCTATAAATTACCTACCTGATATTTTTCTCTTGTTGCGTTCGTAGAAGTTACACTTTAAAAAATACTTTATCCGACGGATGCGTCATTAAAAATGTATTAATCTATACTAATACTAATCTATACTATTATTATAAAGAGGTAAAGTTTGTGAAGTTGTAGGGGGTAATCTCAGGAACTACTGGTCCGATTTGAAAAATTATTTCAGTGTTATATAGCTCATTTATCGAGGAAGGTTATAGGCTATATATCATCACGCTAAGATCAATAGGAACGGAGAACGAATGAAGAATATTTCAAATGTGAAATTTTTCCTTTTGAGATCTTCCGCTGCGTGTTAGTGTTAGTCCAAAGTAACTATTCCACGCGGACGAAGTCGCGGGCAGAGGCTAATGTAAATTAACCAAATGAACTTTTACATCTAACTTCGTTAACTTAAACAAGTATATAAGTTAAGTTACACGCTAAGTTATTTAAACAAAACCAAGCCGACAACAATTTCCCACCGAACTGCAAACGTCGAGTCTCTACTTAATTAAGGTTAATTTCATATTTGAGATTCCCATTGGCTTCAAAGTAATTAAAACTTAATTAACAATTATAACACTGCCCAATCGCTAATTAGCATAAACGATAAAGTTTAAAATCGCGTAACTGCAGCACAAACAAAAACTTGTATAGAACAAATATGGTCAGTTATTAGGGCGGGATGCCGTCGGCGCGGTGTGCGCGGGCGCGCAGTTTTTATCCGAGAATACGTTACATGGCCATAATGCACGGGCATAGAGAAATTTATTTTTATAAATTTATTATTTTCTCAGAGTACATAACGCAATGCTATAATCAGGTATATATCATTCAATCTTACGTACAATAATTATCTGCTTTTTCATAAATACTTCTTCTAATATTTAAGTCCAAGAGCCTTTGATCATAATTTTACATAATGTTAAACGACGATGAACTCCAAAATGGTAAGCACGCTAAACCTAAACTGACTCGCAAGTGTAGCGGCCGAAACAAACTTACGGTAGACACAGGTAGCCAGGCGGACTTAGAAAAAGCCCTAACACTATGTTATGGCTTCATCACAATGTCTTTCTTTGTCAAAAATTTCTGCTCATTCACGAGTACCTACTCGAGAAAGCGAGTACTCGTATGTGGTTACAGAGTATTTCTACCTCATTAGATTGCTACCACCATTAACAGGATAATAAATCATTCACAGTGACTTTCTTTTGTTTTGTTACGTTTCGGATTTAGCCAGTGCATTTCCAGTTATCCAGAGTCTTCCATGCCGGTATGACAATGGTGATTAGTGAAAAAATTACAGATAAATTGACGGTCGTCATTTCTTTATGAATTTACTATTCATGTCTTCTGTCGCTCACAGTCACTTTGTTATGATCTAATAAAAATAATAAAATAAAATAAATATTTTCAAGAATATCTTTTTATATTTTAAAATTTCTAAACAGTAAACCACAATCTCGTCGAATCTATATACATACATATATAAATAAAATGATACAGGTCTGCTGTAAAGCGCGGATCACATAAAAACTACTGATGTGGATCAATTTTCTTTTTACTTACAAGACAATTGGTTCTCATTTTTCAAAAGTACATCACGATTATTTCATTTAATATAAAGTTAAAAAATACATTTTTTAAACAATACGAGTTCAGTGGCGTGTGTTGTCTTGTCGCGAAGAAGTGGGGCGGGCGATACGGTGCGTATGTGCAGGAGAAGGAAAGTAAATGGATAATATTTTTAACAAAGACATCTTGTAAGGGAAAATATTTTCTTTCATTTTTTTATGGTTATCCTCTGATCATATAAAATATTGTTAAAGTAATAATTAACGCAGAAGCAATCGCGAATGTCATTATCATAACATCAGTCTATAAGAGACCCATTGCAGGGCCATAGGAACCTGCCCAAAGGAAGATATGGGCATAATCACCAGCCCACAACGTATTGGCGATTTCAATCACAAAGAACTCTACCGTTCTATATGTTTTTTTTTATATATCAAAGGTGGCAAACGAACAGGTGGGTCACCTGATGTTAAGTGATCACCACCGTCCATAGACACTAGCAATACCAGGGAGGTCGCAAGTGCGGTGCTAGCAAGGGAAAGAGGGCAGGGGAGAAGGGTAGGTGGACCTCAGGCAATTTCACTGACCGAACGAAACGCAACAATGCAAGCACTGTTACTTCACGTCGGTATTTCTGTGGGTCGGGTGATACTACCCCGAGCGAGCGACCCATTCATGCTGAAACCAGTAATAGCTTCAGCGTGGCTCTATCACCTAAAAGTTTTCTTTTTCTCACATACAATGGTACAAGAAGAACATTTCTAACGATCAGATTACCTCACGATGTTTTCCTTCAACGTCAGCCGATAGTGTTATTAATTTAATTTTAAATTAGTAAATATACGCGACTTCGAAAAATTCGTTAGCACATGCCGTAATTCAAACCCGCAGTCATCGAATTGATATTCCACCAAAATCACACGAGCACCATGACTAAGTTGCTAGCGGGTATCAGCTAGTGTCAAATGATAATGTGCTCTAAGATGGAAACATCTTACACCTAGAAGGGGACTAGTTATCAAGAACAACTTAAGGGTAATTAATTAGCTAACCAGACGATTATTAAAACAAGGCTATAGTTTCATCAGAATGTTTTCGAAAGGAGGTCGAAAGGCTCACGAAGCATCGTTTTTTAGATTTGAAATTGTACTCACCGGTAATAAGGGAAATGTTGTGGCACGTGCAGATCCATCGGCATCGATGCATGAGCATGCGCATGCGTGTAGTCATGCTGCATCATGCCGTGCATGCCGTGGCCGAGCATGGCCGCCCAGGGCGACGGCGCGAAACCGCCCGGGTGCTCCATTCCGACCACTCAGTAAACTCACTGTTCCATTATTATCAGCATATTTTCACTCACACTTGTGTATTATTTATCAATATCTGTATATTGAAGTCACGTGTTTCATTATTATTTGTCTTCACATCTAATTAATAATTCATTTTTGAAACTTGATTTAATTCGAATTAACTATTTTTGAAGTCATATCGTAACACTGTGGTCAACTTTTTCACGCGTTGATATTGTTTCAATGATTAGATAAATGATAATATTATACTCTTTCATATTAAAATAGTAATATGTTTTTTTATTACCTGAATCGCTTTTGATTTCTTTGCTCTTATTATATGTAATTAAAAGTTCCTATTAGTTAAAAATATAGGTTAAGTTTTTCTTACACACATATGTGTTTTAATATTATCATCGTCTTCTTACTTTTAAGCCACCTAAGTAGGTAAGGCACAACATATTTTCCGCTTCCACTCCCCCCTGTCATATGTAATTTCATTATTTACAACCTTTTATACACATATCATTGTTCACACAATCCATCCACACCTTTTTCGGTCATCCTTCACTCCTATATCCGTTCACTTTCATACTCAAAACTTTTCTTGATACATGACTTTCATCTCCTCTCATAATATGCTCGTACCGTGCTAACTTATTACTTCTCAGCTTCTCTGTCACACTATTTTCAAACTTCCTCTGATATACTCATTCTTAACCTTATCCATTCTGGTTACAGCACACATCCATCTAAACACTCGTATCTCTCTGCCCCATGTAACCTTCTCTCATCCATCTCTCTATTTTTTATTTTATATCACCATATACAACTAGCGTTGCTATTCTATATACTAATTGTATAATGCCTCAAAGACATCAAATAAAAAATATAAAATTATAGTAAAGATTACTATAATTACAATATATCACCATATACAATATATCACCATAAATATCTATGATTACTATAATTTTATGTTTTCCATTTGATCACTCTGAAATTTTATTAGTATTTAGAATACAAATGCTACGTGTACGATTAAAGCCAATTAATCGTATTTACTGATTAATGAGACGTTTATTCCGGCAGCTTTTATGTGTAAATACAATTCATACGTGAGTGAATTCTTTATTGTAATAAGACATTAATGTGGAAAGTAAACAAATTAAGGAGAAATTCTTTTCATTTCGAATAAAGTTTAACGCTAGAAAACGATTCTATGGGAATATACATTTGTTATTTTACCAAAGTATTAACTTTACTATAGTTAATACCTTAACTCAGATAAATTATTATTATAAGATAGGATAACAGAAGCATTATGACTATGGAAAAATAGAGCTAAATTGCATTAGCTTCAGTCAATCATTCTATCAGTATTCAATATTAAATATCATCTTCAATTATAGGTATTATTATAGTAAAGCCAATATAAAACACGTTAAAAAACAACGCTAGATACTGTGTAGGGTTTGATCAGGCGAACAGTATAGCAGCAATACTCCTGCATACGTGGTATCCTCAGGAGTAATAATATATTGGTAATAGTGTTAGGTTTTACAATAAAGTCCCAAAGTATGTTACCGATTTACCGGACTGTAAATTTAAGCGCCACGTCAAACGGGTTTTAGTGTCAAAAGGATATTATAGAGTGGATCAGTATGTGAACGATAGTGATGTCTGGAATTGACTCCTCTCTGTGCATCCACTAAAAGCTATTGTATGATGTATTGGAAATATATGTTAAAAAAAAGTAACCGATCGAGTTTCTTGCCGGTTCTTCTCGATGACTGGGTTGTTTTCCGAACCGGTGGTAGTCTTTGACGGTCATAAGTGTCTTATTAGGGCCTAAACTGAATAAAGTATTTTTGATTTTGATTTTTTTGATTTTATGACTTGACTTAAGACTTCAATGCTTCTAAGATTGGTTGTACTTATAGACTTTTGTTACTACTAAATCGTGCGTTTTACTGAAATTTGATAAGATCGTGGTCCTTTGTGTTAATCTCAGGTTATTGGCCTACAGCCTAAAGTGCTTTAATAGTAAAGTATTATTATATAAGAGTATAGTAAATAGTAAAGTGTACTAAACTAACAAATTCGATTGTTATTAACTTGCAACATTTTTACATAATTAATGGTATTCTTACAAACTCGTATTATTTCCATTTTATGTAGTGTATACCCAAATTATATGTACATCATTATGCTATGATTTCATATTCGCCAATATCATCAAGCAATTATTTACTAGACATTGTCATTCATCTTCAATCACTCATGGGGTACATATAGTTGAAGATGACAACTATATTATATAGCAAATATCTTCGAAACTGTACCACACCATTTACTTGTATCTACCATTGTTTCATATCGTTATAACCCTGTAAATAACAGAACTTTTAGAACCATAGCATAAACTGAACTGTAGTCCTATTTCTTACTTCTCGCTATAAAAAAAAAACTAACAAGTTGTATATTATTAAATGTATGTAAGAATAGACGTAGATTCAAGGAAACCGCAAATAAATATACATTGAAATATTCCAGGAATATGAATAAATAATTACCTAAACATGACCCAATTCCAAGATGGAAGTATAATTTACCGTTCGAGTATATATTTCTCTAAAATATAAACATCTTATGAATTATTAGTTAGGTATTTGCTAATCACGCTTGGACCCATTAGTTGGTAATGCGAGACCCTTGGCGTAATCCACTCCACGAAATTCCGATTTTTATGTACACAGCCATAAGCTTGGCACAGGTACGTACTTAATTAGTATGGGGAACAAGACCCACGTGGGGCTAGTGTTAATATCTTATTAAGAATAGGAAATTCCTTCTGCATTTAAATCCATACAAATCTTATTGATTCCATACTTGGACACCAAGTGAATGGTGAAAATTTAATACTTGTTCTGCAATCTTTTAGGAATTTTGGTGAAGAAAATAATACGATGAGAAGTTGTAAATTGCTCGTCTAATTGTACTTAGAGTGATAATGACCCATTAGTAGATATTGCGTTCTGACACGTTATTAATAAATATGGGTTCAAATTTTACAATATGCCTGAGTTTTTACTGAATAAAATCACCATGATTAACCCATTACAAGTGAATAGGGTTTATTCTAATACCTTGCTAGTTACCATCCCTGAGATGAGAATATGTTGCCTAACACTGTTCCGTGAAATATGCTTCACATGCAGTAGTCCTAGGCTTAGCGTGTTAACATTTTGTACCACATCGTCTCTTAACATCGAGTGAGACTGTTATCATAAAGTTATAAAGAATAATCTCATCACCAGACTTTGGTGCTGTTGCAATGGAGAACTAGCTCTCTTTTCAGATTTTAAGCGTAACGTCTCCACCTGACAAATCACCACTTAACATGGGATGATAATAGGTATATCAAATGCTAGCTTACAGAACATTAAATGTATTCTATTTTGCTGTAAATTTCTAATGTGAGGGGACCAATAACTAGTATCACAACGATATCTTGCCTAAGATTTATGAGTAAGACAGGCAATTTCTTTTCATTCGTTTTTACATCTAAAAACCTTATTCAATCGTCACTTTGTGTTGAAATTTTGATAAGGTCTAATTCTTGTTTCTATTTGTGCACGGATTATATGAGTAGAACAAGCCGAATTATCTCTGTGTCTCTCTTACTCTGCGAAAGTGGAGACGAAGTGATATTATTGGCATAATGTGTTAATCCCAGAAGAAATACAGTAGTTATCGAGTCATATAGTATGTATATTAGGGTTATAAAACTAAACGATGAGCGTTAGTAATGAAGGAGTGATATAGCATAGAATAAGCCATCAAACTCCTTGCTCCTTATAAAAATAACATGCTCTTGGTTTAAAAAATTACCATTCTCAGAGCACTAGATTATAATTACATATCATACAATTCTATTTAATTATATTTATTCAATTATATTTTTCTTTATTCCTGAAGTATGTTTATTTATTTTATTAAGTATATTATTTATTAAGTATATTATATATTAATATTTGTCTTCTGGGTATAAATATTACCTTTGATTCCAATATTAACTATATAACCGAAGCCGAGGGGCATAAGTATAAAGTTGCAAAAATTTCTAAACAAATAATAATAATAGCCAAAGATAAACCAACCATATTGTTAATACCTGTGCGATAGAAAAAGTGGGAGTATAATTGATGTCATAGTATAAATATTGGAAAGGCAAAATCAACAAATGTATAATGACTTCCAAGAACAATAGTAAAATAAATCAATTAACGTATGATATAAAAATATCCATAGCCTATTTCCAATTACGCACCTGTCCAAATTTTATATTTGCCTTAAGCGCGTGCGCAAAGACACGATTTTTGGTGATTCGGCACCTATTAGTTTATGCTGTTTGCTTACCGCTAAAGTATTTATTGCGTTATGTTATGTTAACCTCAAGGGATGACTGGTTTTTTTGTGTTTGACAAGTAATAACTTAATGTTTAACGGACCAACAGACGGTGTTTCTACGTATTTTGACATTGGTTTTTACTGTCATGTGATACTTATTATCTTTGTTTTGTATTCATATATGAAACTAGTCTCTGCTAATTAGATTATTAGATATTTTTAAGAAGATTGTCGAAATATGTGTGTCATACGTTCCTTTGTTTCCGTCATATGCATTTTTAATTGTTTAAATTATGTACTTAATTCGCATAGTACATCAACTTTTCTATCTTATTATACTTAACGGAATAATTAAATATTCTATTATCAAATCATTACATAGTATAAAACAAAGTTCCCTACCGCGTCTGTCTGTCTGTCTGTTCGCGATAAACTCAAAAACTACTGAACGGATTTTCAAACGGTTTTCACCAGTGGATAAAGTGATTCATGATGAACGTGTTGGTATATAATCAGTCAAGGATTTTATTATAATCAGGGCGGGACAACGTCTGCCGCGCCCGCTTGTTTAAACATAAAATCGAAACGATTATATAAACTACTGGGCAACTTAAAAATTTAAAACTTTATTTATAGATCACTCATTGTGATGTTGACACCATAATATCACAATCGGAACACTTTACGATTCACGATAAATTCTAATAAATCACCTTTTTTCAATCACTAAAAAGGTTTATACACTTTTCCGAGAATATAATCGTTTAAAAAGAAACAAATGTCATTTCCTTAGTCACTGGCCGATTACAAAAAAAAAACTCGCGAGTCAGCGAATGTCACCTGTCAAACTTTTCCCGCGCTCCGACGACACGCACCGAAACCCGTGCATGTGCCACTATTTACATGCATTTCGGTTAAAATGCGAACTAAGACACGTGTGCCGAGTCTGTCGGTCCAGCGGTCATTGAGAGGATCTGGTATCAAAACTATAGCGCGTGGATGTGTGCGTCGAACCGGGTCGGCCATACGCCAGGCATACGAAACAAGCGAGTACAGCGCGACGCGACTCGAACGGCCTGTGAGCGGGCGCTGTCGAATATCTGAACGTCACGTCTCGAGTAATTGGGTTAGGTTTACGTGACGCGGCCCGTTGTCACGTACTAACTAGGACCCAGCGTTGGGGGTGTGCCCTAATTATTCTCACTAAATTTTTTTCACGAGTTTGACATTATTGTTACGATTATATTAACTGTTACTATAGAACTATACACTTGTACTTTCTGAACTTTATAACCCATTGAACCTACACAAGAAGCTTAAAATATATACAAAGTAATACTAAAACCAATCTGAATTGTGTCGGTACATTTCAAAATAAGCTAAATCCAATTTTAGTCGTTCATATAACAATTTAAAGGTTTTTAATTTTTTTTTATGATCATATATATTTTTTTTATATCATAGGATACAAATGAACAAGGTGGTTCATCTGATGTTAAGCGATCACCACCGTCCATAGACACTTGCAACACCAGGGGAGTCGCAAGTGCGTTGCCATCCTGTGTTAGGGGGAAAGGGGGGTGTAAGGATAGGAAAGGTGGCCCTCCGGCGTTCTCACTTACCGAACGAAACGCAACAATGCAAGCACTGTTACTTCACGTCGGTTTTCTGTGAGAGGGTGGTACTACCCGGGCGAGCCGACCCATTCATACTGGAATTATACCACCTCTGCCACCATAATCGTGCATATGAACATTTTACAAATACTTATTCACAAAGTCATAGTAATCATGACAAAAATTGTGAGGTAACCTGAGACACCTCAAATTTCTTATACTATAATTCTTATACCTATGAAATAATTCATTTCTCAAAATTAACAACTTAAATTGGTGTCTAAAAGGATGAAATTTTACACAGACATTCCTCATGTAAAACGGGCAAGGTTCTAAGAAATACAATTTGAAAATGTATCCCCAAAAAATGGCACACATAATAATATTGTAATCTATACATAAAATAAAAATGTAAATGTACGTGTCTATACTTTTTCGATTTTCGAGAAAAAAAATATTGCAGTTGTCTAGGAATAAGTAATAGAATACATTTCAATCATTTTTAGAAATGTCTGTCTGTCTGTTTGTATGAACACGCATCACTGCTAAAGTACTAGGTCCATAATAAACCCTAAGAAAATCGTAAATCATATCCTCGGGAGTAACTTAGTCTTTGTTTCATTAAAATCGGTCCACTCTATGAAAAGTTATTGTAGTTTTAATGACGACGCGGCGTAAGTACGAGAGAAAAGTAGACAAGTAAATGGACTTAATACATTCAGATGACTTTAATAATCACTGTTTTTTACATAAGCTTCCACGCAGACGAAGTCGCGGGCACAACTAGTTATTAATAATTTTTTTAACTAATTTATTCGTCTATATTATATTCATTATAAAGCTGCAGCATTTGTTTACTTGATCGCGCTAATCTCAGGAACTACTAATCCAATTTGAAAAATTCTTTCAATGTTAGATCATTTATATCATCATTATACATAATCACGCTAAACGCCCTGGTTGCTAGTGTCTATGGACGATGGTGATCACTTAATGTCAGCTGACCCACTTGTTCGTTTGCCTCCTTTAATATAAAAAAAACCAATAGGAGCGGAGCGAATGTTTCAAAATCGTTTTTTTTTTCTTTTGAGAGTTTTCGCTGTGTGTTAGCGTTAGTCCAAAGTAACTGTTCCACACGAACGAAGTCGCGTGCAGAAGCTAGTATAATACATAAAATCAAGTGTCCTTGCGTTGTTGACCCGAGTCCTGGATAACACTGGGCGATAGGGTGACACTCCGTTAGTTAACTAGTGTGTAATCGATTGTAGTTGTTACACGTTGATCTGCAAAGTATTTTAATTAATTATTTATATTTTTATATTTTTTTATATCTCTTTTATTCCTTATCTTTATAATTTTATGTTTCATTTATTTATTTTCACCAACATTGTCAATCGACGACAGGTTCAACACTCGAACAACGACGGTTTTTAATTACTTTTTGTTGTTTTACAAAGTCTTTCTTGCAGTAGACGTGATAGCGGTCAATCAATTTCAAGCGGAAGTGCAAAGAAACGCCCCCCCTCCCCCCTTATATCGAAGTGTCTGTTGTGTGTCCGAGCTCTTTGAAATAGTTGAACCGATTTTGACGAGGTTTTTAGGTATAGATAGAAAAATTTTCAAATTATTATGAAGCATAGATATTATGACGGTTTTTAACAGGGGCTAAGCATTAATTATAAAATACTAACGGGCCCGGCGGACGTTATCCCGCTCTGATAATAAAAAAACCTTGACAAAATATATATCTAAACCTTCCTTATGAATCACTATATCTACTGGTGAAAACCGCATAAAAATCTGTTCAGTAGTTTTTGAATTTATCGCACAGACAAACAAGTAAAGGTGGCAGAGGATTTTGTTTTATAATATACAGTGACAACAAAGTTAACTTCAATCAGTGAAAGACTTATAGGAATTAAGTACTGATGACAAAGTTATAGTTAAGTAGAGTAAAGTTGGCTCATAATCCTAACTAACACATATTATAAATGTGAGAGTGAGTTTGTGTGTTTATTTGTTATGCTTTCACACTTCAACTACTCAACCGGTCATAATAAGACTTTGTATACATTTTACCAGGGTTACAGAAAAGGCGTAGGGTAACTTTTATCCAGAAAAAGCATTATTTCCAAAGGGTGGGTCAAATCAACATTAACGAGAGTGAAGCTGCGAGCAAAGGGTAGTTATACTATAAATAAAACATAATTTCCGTAATACAACATAACCATATTCACAAGAACATAGTGGCAGGTACCAGTCAGTCCTAACTAACGTTATAAATATGCATGTGAGTTTGTTTGTTTGCTATGCTTTCTCGTCTCAAATACTCAACTGATAATTGTGACATTTTGCAATTATAATATTCGAGGTATCCACTTTTATACCGTAAAAAAGTAACCAAGAAAAACTACTAGCTTATAAAATCAAAAGATAGACAAATAAACATATGAGTTACGGCGTAAATAATAGTACAGTGCGATATTTGTTTGTCTGTTTGACCAAAATCATTACATAGTATAAAACAAAGTCCCCTACCTCGTCTGTCTGTCTGTCTGTTCGCGATAAACTCAAAAACTACTGAACGGATTTTCATGCGGTTTTCACCAGCGGATAAAGTGATTCCTGAGGAACGTTTTAGTATATAATTTGTCAAGGATTTATTTTTAATCAGCGCGAGACAACGTCTGCCGGGCCCGCTAGTTATAATATATTTTAACTTTATATAGTTAGTTCATGTAAGAAATGACATGACTTTTATATTTCTCAACGCGGCTTGCGGTAAGAGTTGCTTGTTGGAAATCGTCACGAAAAATATAGTGTTATGTTCCCACTAATACACTTTCCTCTCTTTCTGTCCCTTTTTATTGTATACGAGTGCGTATGCGAGTGCTAGTATAGAACTTCGAGCAGACTAATGTGAGAAGTGAGTGAAAGTATCATTAAAATTTTTCATAATTTACCATTTTTAATTTATAATACACTATTTTATATCTATTTTTTAATAAATGAGTATTTTTATTCAAATAGTAAATGTAATTTTTTTTATTTTATTATTTTTGATGGAGTTCTCCTACAAATTTTTTTTCCTCATAAAAACATAAAAAAACAGGGTGTACCGTTACAGACACACGATAAAAGTGAAACTTTTCTATTGCAGTAAGAGAAAAAAACAACAGAAAGCCAACGTCGCGCTGTGTTGCCAGGTGAACACCCATCCAAGTACTGACCTCATTCAACGTTGCTTAACTTCGATGATCGGACAAGAACCGATGTTATCAACACTCTACCCGACACAGTGATTACTCCCACCACCTTGCGTCACACAAAAAGATTTGAAGATCAGAATTTCAAAGCCCTCCTACACGAAACTTTCACTATAAAAAGACAATTCAGTAAACTAAAGTGACTTGTTAGTAATATTAAAGATAACTGACAGGACAAAGGAACCAGTAAATAATAGTTCACGAATAAGTATCTACAATAAACCGACATTTTTTTTCTCACGCGACAAATATTATAACCTATGACCTTAAAATGTAATATAGGTATAACAGTAATAACAACCACCATAACCTGACCCATCATATTAGCATAAACAAGTTATAATAATATGAGTCTTACGGATGACCGCGGATCTCATAAACTGATCGGTTATAATTGCTAGGTTAACTGTATGACTAACATTTTACGGCAGTTTAGGCAATTAATTTTCCTATTTTTATGTTTTCTGACACTGTCGTGTCTGATGTTTTACCGCTTGATTATTTTATGCGAATGTTAATAGAATTTCTTGCGGTTGAAACAATTTTAAAAGTAATGTTATTTGCAGTTATATCTTTTTACTGATCTAGTTAATGTTGGCGAATTCGTTTCTTAAGATAACGGTATTCTTTTTTTTATGTCAGAGGAGGCAAACGAACAGGCGGGTCACCTGATGTTAAGTAATCACCGCCATCCATAGACACTAGCAACACCAGGAGAGTCGCAAGTGCGTTGCCAGTCTGTGTTTAAGGGGAGGGGGAAAGGAGGGGGGAGTTAGGGGAGGTGGGCCTCTAGCGCTCTCACTGACCGAAAGAAACGCAACAATGCAAGCACTGTTACTTCACGTCGGTTTTCTGTTAGAGGGTGGTACTACCCCGGGCGAGCCGACCCATTCATGCTGAAACCAGTAGCTTCAGCGCGGCTCTACCACCTACAGACTCGAAAAAGTCGTGAAATCATGATCTACATGCTTGGTAGACATGGTGGTTATTTACCATCAGTTGAACCGACGCGACGACTTGTTTACAATACGTAGCTATATAATATAAAAGAATTTAACGGAAAACTTTCAGAGGTGGCAGAGCCACGCTGAAGCTATTACTGGTATCAGCATGAATGGGTCGGCTCGCCCAGGGTAGTACCACCCTCTCGTAGAAAACCGACGTGAAGTAACAGTGCTTACATTGTTTCGTTTTGTTCGGTCAGTGAGAGCACCGGAGCCCACCTCCTCTCTCCCCCTCCCCCAACAAAGGCTGGCAACGCACTTGTGACTCCCTTAGTGATACAGGAATCTATGGGCAGTGGTGTTCACTTAACATCAGGTGACCCACCTATTCGTTTGCCTCCTATAATCTTTATATATAAATTTCTTCTGTACGTGTGTATGTCACTGAACTCCTCCTAAGCGGCTGAACCGATTTTGATGAAATTTTGTGTGCGTGTTCCAGCAGACCCGAAAATGGTTTAGATTCACAATGAGACCCGTTAGGTGGCGCTGCGGTTGAATTTTAGATTTTTTTTTATTATCAAGGCAGGACAACGTCCCGCTAGTAGGTAACATATAAAAAAAAATATTGCCTGGACAAAATGCTCTACTATTATGATATGGTCTTATCAATATGTTTTACAGACTATATGGTTTAGTATCTGATCACAATCTCACTTGATGTTAATTGATCAAGATGCCAAACACGGTAAACCAAGAGGGATTGGCTCTCAAGTGCGACTGCCAAAGCATATCGACAACTTCTTGGCGTCAGATTTTCACCTTTTTTATATATCATAGGAGGCAAACGAACAGGTGGGTCACCTGATGTTAAGTGATCACCACCGTTCATAGACACTAGCAACCCCCGGGGGTGTCGCATGTGCGTTGCCAGCCTGTGTTTGGGGATGGCGGGAGGGGAGGGTAGACGGTAGTCCAGCGCTCTCACTGACCAAACGAAACGATACAAGCACTGTTACTTCACGTCGGTCTTCTGTGGGTCGGGTGGTACTACCCCGGGCGAGCCGACCCATTCATACTAAAAACTAGTAATAGCTTCAGCGTGGCTCTACCACCTACAAAAGTGAGTACCACCTACACCGTCCCATACCCATTAATACTTCATACTAAACCCAAATCATATTGTTTATCCTCGAGTTCCAATTCATACAAGTGATATTTGAAATAATGAAAAAGACTATATCAATAAATCCTTTACAGTTTTTACTACTTTCCTTCATAATGAGTATGGCCTTTTGATCCTAACGAATGTCTTCTGAGGCTTTAAATTTAACAAAGTTTTAAACCACGAAACTAAATCCCACAGACAGAAACGCAAAGCAAAAACGCCCGTTGTGAGTCGGATTAAAACAGAAAGTAGACTACATCGAAATTAACTATTTGTCACGTAACTAATAAAACACGTTTTTACTCATAAAATAAATAAGATATAAAAGTTACTTTAGTTAGAACACCTCTTTTGTCGTATTTTCTGAGAATTAGGAGAAGTAGGGATCAAGAAGGGATAACATGGATCATATTAATTAATGTCTCTAAACAATCAGATCAAATACACCAATATCGAAATTGAATGTCCGAGTTAAGTAGTCGAAAAATATATATTTTTCAACCCTTCAATGCATAAGCATGCACCGAACATCTAAGCTCTCATGCAAAAATTCTTATTCGTAAGTAGGGGTTAGGTGTCCAGTACAATCTGACCCGCCACAACGCTCGTGTCTCTAAACATGAAAGATCTTATTAACTTGGCACATTATATTGATGGTGATCCTGAAAGGAAATAAGTCTGATTTACTACTTTAAGATATTTGATTCATATTATTCCTTAAGTAATATAGTCATTTATAATTTAGTAAAAAAAAAAGTATAATTCAAGTCAAATAAAGAAGGGAATAACATTTTGATAGACTCATTTTAAAAAAATCATATTATTTAGGTAACGTAACAAATATTCCAAATGTAATTCCAAATTTGAATACGAAAAGAGGAGAAGAAAGATTAAAGCATATGAAAACATTCAAACATCGAACGCTGACGTTAAATAGTGTGAAAGAAACGGGTATACATCGACGGCGACGGTTTAAATTCGTAACGATGCGCTGTGATTGGTCAGTCATCACGTCGAGAGGCGTGCGAAGACACGCGCCGCTATTGGGCGTGTCCGCCGACTGACGCGTAGATTCTGGGTCAGCTATAGTAATAATAAATTAGTTTTGTTATAGAATACATCCTGTTTTATGAGCACCGTCGCGTTCGTAGCGCTACGGTGCTACGCCGTAGACTTATCAACGCAATAATGCTACGGCCTATAAATATCAACAAAGTTATTTTTAATACAAAAAATAAATTAATTCTATAACGTATTTAAAATTAATTAAATAAATATCTGATAAATTCGTTTACGTAAATATATCATTAACTTTTGTAATATATAAACTGGATTAATATAAAGAAAAAAGTATGAAAAATTAGACAAAGAAAATTCAGATCCATTATCACCAATATATCATCATTACATAGTATAAAACAAAGTCCCCTACCGCGTCTGTCTGTCTGTCTGTTCGCGATAAACTCAAAAACTACCGAACGGATTTTCATACGGTTTTCACCGGTAGATAGAGTGATTGATGAGGAACGTTTTAGTATATAATTTGTCAAGGATTTTTTCATAATTAGGACGGGACAACGTCTGCCGGGCCCGCTAGCAATTTATAGATTGAACATAGGATTAAACACGCTTAGACGTGTCGCTTTTCCAGGTCAGACAGGTATAATATATCTAGTAGTTTCAGTATTACAAGACATATTCGAAAATAATTCATTCCGCGCTCAAAAGTAATCATAACGACGTCCTTGACTAAAACAACATACGACGGTGTCTGACCAAAAAAATACCACAATACATTATACGATTATGTACAAGATAATCGACTCTATTTCTTACAAGATAAGGTCGAAATGATCCGCAAAAAAGAGTTTGTGAAAGCGTGCTCTGAATGCAGACTGCGCGTTTGAGAATCGCGTTCTAGACACTTGAAAACCAGAGTAGGCAAATTAGTTATTTCATAAGAAAATCTACACGTGTCCTTTACTAATTTGAAACGTATCAGACGCATCGTGTTCTTGAATTAGCTGGTATATATTTAGTAACCAAGTAAATTATATTGAGTATCTATACTAGACTGTTTCGCCACAGTCATGCAGTAAAGCGGCCAACTTTGTTTCGGCCAAATATCTCTTACAATAAAAAAAATGGTTGCCTGTAAAGTCGGTTTACGGACGATAATTTTACGTGATAACGGCATAAGAGTGCATTGATGAAAAATTGCATACTTTTATGAATTGAATTGAATTATTATCACTGAATTATCATTATTTTTAATAATCAAAGAACAAATATATGAGATTATGTCGCTAATCAAATTTTTAAAATGCAAGATTTTCTTTTTATTGTATTCCGGCAAAATGACTGCACTGTGCCTTATGGTAAGCACAGTACAATCCAAAAACAATGGCGACCACCGAGTGACACACTATCGTTCGCCGGTCGCCGCTATCATGCCGACCTGCGAAGAGCTGGATATCCACAGGCTGATCCCGAAACGCGACCCGCAGAAGCGAATCACTATGACGGGATTTTTCGCTATGTACATGGTGGTTGCGACCCAGTAATTATATTTTTTGCCGTAATTGTTGTTGTAATAAATAATGGAAACCTCATTAACTTTTCACGGGTAACAGTACACGTGTAAGGTTGTGTGCTGCCGCTGTCTCTCTTCTACTCGGACGCATAGGTCGATGGAGTGGAAAAGAGATAGATGCGTCACAAGCCGAACGCTTAGGCCGATCGCACCTCTCTACCGCTTGTTCCGCGCTCTCGCTTGTACGCTCTGCTCAGGCGGAACGTGACAATGAGTCATGCTTTTTCGTGCGTGCTGCCGGCGTTCATAGATTTATATGACGTTATCACGTCAAAAACGTCATGTAATTAATTAATTTACGAGCGTAATTATACATATAAAATAGAACGATTTAAGAATATACATGCCTCATAAACTAGTCAGTTTTTAGTCAACCTTTTTTTTTTTTTTTAACGTGTGGAAATCCCTTATGGATACCCACCCTCCCGGGGGAGAGAGTGGGTTATGGTGGGACTGTAGTTATGTTTGCGTAATCGTTCTTGTAAAATGTCTAATAGCTAAAACAGCTAACTTTCTGTAAATTGAATGCAGGGTGTTTTGTACTTGCGGAGGTGGGCTCAGTTAATAAAATGTGAGGTAAGAAGTTTGATCGACAAAAAAAATGAAATGAACTGATAATGACTTACGTGATAGCTTGCTCGGACACCACATCGATGGACGTATGTTCGAATCCGAACAATTGAGTAGGCGTTCTCGGTAATTGGCAAGCATCGTGATGAGACCATAACATGATGGTGGGATTTTTCTAAGCCTAATTCGGCTAAAAACCACGCTTAAGGTATTTTGAGAGCGCCGGATAAACCACCTCCCCTCCCCCTCCCGCCTTTTTCAGTTCCCTCCCCCAAACACAGGGTGGCAACGCACTTGCGACTTTTCTGGTGTTGCAAGTGTCTATGGACGGTGGTGATCACTTACCATCAGGTGACCCACCTGTTTGTTTGCCTCCTATGATATATAAAAAAACGTGTTTACAATCTTAGACTACGTCGTCATTTAACATGAGATGAGGTTGTGGTCAAACGTTAAAAGCTATAAAGTACTAGCGGGCCGGGCGGACGTTGTAAAAAATCAAAAATTCAACCGCAGTGCCACCTACCGTTTCCAATTGTGAATGTAAACCATTCTCGGATCCACTGGAACACGCACACAAAATTTCACCAAAATCGGTCCAGCCGTTTAGGAGGAGTTCAGTGACATACACACGTACCGAAGAAATTTATATATAAAGATAAAAAACGCAATATTTTTTTTTTTAATAATAGGTCTTGTCTAATAACTTATCTCTCGACTAACATTTTCAACCATTTCAGAGCTTATGTTTAAAACGTCTAGAAATTTTCAAAACTGTACAAATTAATTCTAACTATAAGCATAGCATAGAGGTAAGATAGATAAGAGAGATAAGCTAAGATAAGATTTTCTCGCAAGTCCATAATGTATTCATCAACGCTTATCTATGAATGCTGTAATTTATATATACATGTATTGTGATGGAGTTGAAAAATAGTCATAAAATAGGATGCATCTAATATTTTATGAGATTATTTTACTAATTAGTGCAGAGCGAGATTACATCTGGTGTTACCGCACTATCCCGTAGAATACAGGACGGCTGGTCACCTTACCAAACACAATGAAAAACGTGTTACAATCACTACCTACCATTTGAATTATCACATCTCGAGATCAGCCTGTGCGTTTCCAGCTGTAACAACTTAGAACTGTAGACCTCTTGGTCACAATCAAGTATAGTTTAGTCTCGTGAAGAAAAACATGAATAGCATAACCATCTAATAGAAAAAAAATCAATGAATATCAACAGCTTTTAATGCACAGTTCAAAACATGATAAAAAACAACTTAAATGTAATGAGATATTCACGCATAGTCAATGCAGTAGTAATAAGAAGATATGCATATTGTAAGTGCTGCACAAAGAATAATAAAGCACAGTGAAGAGTTACATACTAGGCACCAGCGACAAAAAAGGTTTGATGATGGCATTTGCTTTGTATGTTAACTGAAGTATTAATAATATCTATCTAGACGTCACGCAAGTGTTCCGTCACTCTCGGGTCGGTGACGCTGAATCGGAGTCACTCGGCTTCACTCGACATCAAGCGCGCTCGGTTCTGCTTCGGTGACCCAATGAATTATGTATACTCATCAATGATGTTTACTGTAGTGAGTCGTGACGAACGAATGGTTTGACCGGTGCAATATCAATTCGATGTCCGCAGGTTCAAACCCCTATGTGGAGCAATGGTTTTTCGTGTGTATTTCAAATCAAATCAAAAACACTTTATTCAATTTAGGCCCTGAGAAGGCACTTATGAACGACAAAACTACCACCGGTTCGGAAAACAACCCAGTCATTGAGAAGAACCGGCAAGAAACTCGATCTGGTTGACACCTAGTGCATTCGTGTGAAACCTAGACTAAAAAATATTATTGTAGTACTACAGTATATTAGAGATTATACAACTGAGGATTTGTTGGAGTTGGAAATTGCCAATACACTAACTTGATGATTACTAGCTTCAGGAAGAGGCCTATGACCTTAAAATGGGTATCTTAGACATAGGTATCTATGTTTTGTATATACCTGTGTAATACTTCAAGTATACAGTACTTTTTTTTAAGTCCCCTTTTTCCCCCGGACATTATCCGAGACTTTATTTATTTATTAATGGCTATTTCTTTCAAAACATTTTTTATTTGCAACTTCCGTTTTCCTATTCTATTTATTTCTTTTTTTTTTGCTATCTCTGCCACGTGTTCCATAAACGTCAGGAGCGGCTCTCTAGTATCTTCATCCTCCACTATTTTATGTAGTAGTTCCGTGAGTTCGATGCCTATTTGGGATTGGAGGTCACACCTGGACGAGTCAAACCGGGGACAGTGAAGGAGAAGGTGGATCACAGTCTCCTCGGTATCCGGGTCGCACAGACAAGCGGGACTGTCTTTGATCTTGAAGCGGTGAAGGTACGCCGCGAAGCCCCCATGTCCTGTAAGGACTTGCATATGGGTCGGTGACAGCTATGTCTTCTTCACTACCCGGTGGGCATTGCCCACCTTCGGGAAGAAGACGCGCGTCAACGCCCCTGTGGCTGAAGCCTCGTAGCGCTTCTGCCACCGTTCGACAGTTTGTTCTCGCATAATTCGCTTGGCGTACGACACCGGATACTGGTCGTAGTCTGGAGCGGTCCTCTTGTGAGCGGCCCGTTTGGCAAGGTAGTCTGCTCGCTCGTTGCCTAAGGTCCCTATACGGGCCCGCACCCAGTGCAGGCGGACTGAGCCCCTCTCTGTCCGTATTCCCCTCAGAGTCTGTTGTGTTTCCAGAGTCAGACGGTGCGGTGGTGTCGGGTTTGCCAGCATCTCCAGTGACGATTTAGAGTCACTGAAGATGCTGACCTCCCGCACCTTCGATTTGGCAACCACCTGTATCGCTCTGTGTATCGCAAGCAGCTCGGCCTGGAACACTGTGCAGTAGGGCTCAAGGCGAAACGTCTGGAACCTAGTTTCCCGGCCCTCCTCCCACCGAGTCAGGGGGGCTCCGACACCCCCGTCGATTTTTGAACCGTCAGTATAGATGCCAGTATGCCAGTCAGTATGATATAGTATACAGTATATTATGCATATTCTTAAATATCACTATTATTTATTCACATATATATCTATTGATAAGTCTGTATGAACTCTAATGTGCATGTATGTCCTTATAAGTTTTCACTTCTATCATGTGGTCATAAGTACACGCCTACTTTTTCCAGCTTATAGAATAACTAGCTTCTGCCCGCGACTTCATCCGTATAGAGTAGTCACCGTTTACGCAGCGCACGCAGTACATGCTCTCAAAAGGAAAAAAAAATGCCCGACTTCGATACATTCTCCATTGATGTTCCGCTCCTATTGGTCTAGCTACCTATCTAACTCTGAAAGAAATTTTGAAATCGGACCAGTAGTTCCTGAGATTAGCGCGTTCAACCAAACAAACAAACCCTCCAGCTTTATAATATTAGTATAGATATACGTGTGAATAACCATCTAATAGTTTTCCTCGCAATATTTTCGCAGTGACTATATCCATCAGGGTAACTGGAAGGCGTCTCGCCCGCGGATCGATAGCGCTACGTGAGCTGTTTACAAAGCCTTTAGGCTCTCATTCCACCATTCCATGCTTTCCACGGGTTCCTATAATAGAAGACGCCTCGACAGAGCCAACCACCTTGTTTTCACTTATTTAAATTTTTATAATTTTGTATCCACTACTAACTTAATCAAAGAGTTTTTGGCGGGACCTTGGTCTGTCATGTAGTGGATTTTATTTTTTATTCATAATCTTGTGTTACTTGACTCTATATTGTGTAAAATTGGTGGTGTTTTATGTGATATAGTTTGTTTATTGTGCATAAGTGAAGTGAATGGAAAATAATGCCACGGACCATGAATTCTGAGATGCCACAAAAATTCCATGGAAGGTTCTAACAAGATGGCCACCATCTTGTTAGTTCTTTGAAATTATATCAAGAAACTTGTAATATCGATACTCACTTGACAATGGCAGTAATGGTCTACTAGAAGACTGGTTGTCGAAAATGGAATAGAAGAAGAACTTGTAATACAATTAACTACTCGACGATGGCAGTAATAATCTAAAAGATTGGTTGCCAAAAAAAAGTTAAAAAAAAAACTTAATAAAAAAAATTCTACCCTATGTGTGTTTTACCTTAACTCTTTTAAACTATACGCAATAGATTTTTCACTATAATCCAAAAAATAACTTCTGGAAAGCTTATGAGTACAATAAATGTATACAAGTCGACCTATAGTTGAAAAATCATTTTTTTCTAGTTTAAATAATAACAAGACAACGAACTGTTTCCAATTTTGTTCATTGATAACCTTAAAGCTCATCAAAATGTACAAAAAAGTAGAACAGAGCAGAGCGCAGGACAGGGCAGAGCGTGGAGCAGGGCAGAGCGCAGAGCAGAGCAGAGCGCAGAGCAGAGCAGAGCAGAGCGCAGAGCCGAACAGGGCAGAGCAGCAAGGCAGAGCAAGACGTGTTTGCTTTCTTAGATCACATAGTCATATAACATCAGATGCAGATATTAAAAAAGATGATTTTCGAAAAAGTTATTTTTTTTTATTATAGCACAACAAAGGTTTTTTTATCGAATTGACTACGCTATTGACCTAGCAAGGTCATACCAGCTTCACCGGACTACTAAGGCGAGCGATTACGGCACTCAGCCTCACAACAAAGTGACTGCACTATGCCTAATGGTAACCACAGTACAATCCAAAAACAATGGCGACCACCGAAAGGCAAACTATCCATCGCCGGTCGCCGCTGTCATGCCGGCCTATGTAAGTGTCTCTTCACGTTACGCTTGAAGGACCCCATGTCATAGGATAAATTATGATTTCACTACAATACATAAAATTGTATCAGAGTAACACCACGAGCGAGTACTTTGGCCGTCGATCGATCGTACTACGTGACTCGGGTACAGACGTAAAGCCTCTCGCGCCAAAATACGTCAGTCCAATGAAAATTACACAGAACCTGTTACTTCCACTATTTGCAGAATTAACCTCTTTAGTGTTTGTATAATTTGTTTACTTGATATTCCCACATTTTGTACCACTAAACAAATCGAAATATGTAAACTAGCTTTTGACTATGGCTTCGGTTGCATTTATGTACATTCAACCTATCCCACAGGGACAGTACTCTTTTTTTTCTAAATGAAAACACCATGTGTTATTTTGTGAATGTAAATTGCATGATGATCGGTTGAGTAGTCAGACCTGAAAGCATAACAGACAAACTCACATTCGCATTTATAACGTTAGTAAGGATAAAGATACAGATAAATAAAATTGATGCGTCTAATGTTCGTTTCGGCTAATATCCGAAGAAGCTAAACAGATTTTGACAAGATTTGTAGTAGAAAATAGAATCACTTTTAGAGTATTATCCAGACTACATAGGAATACGCTTCTTCATAAGGTCTAAGCAGTAATCATAAAATTTAAGGAAAAAACCTTCTAAGATTGTATACGTTAAGTACCTAGAAATAATATTACAATTTAAGAAACGATCAAGAAAACAAGGCCACAAGCATCAGCAAACTAATCTATACATACAATAATAATGTAAATCTAACGTGTCTGTACCTTTACGATTTTCTTGAAAAAAAATTGTTGTAGGTGTCTAGGAATAAGTAATAGAATACATTTCAATCATTTTTTGAAATGTCTGTCTGTCTGCCTGTTTGTATGAACACGCATCACTGCTAAACTACTATGTTCACAATAAAACCTTACAAAAAAAATCATAAAATATATCCTCGAGAGTAATTTAGTTTTTGTTTCATTAAAGTCGGTCCACTCTATCAAAAGCTATTTTAATTTGAATGTCGGCTAGAGTTAAGTACGCGAGAAGAGTAGTAATCTATACTAATATTATAAACCTCGAGGGCTTGTTTGTTTTTTTTTGGTTGTACACCCTAATCTCAGGAACTACTGGTCCGATTTGAATTTTTCAGTGTTAGATAGCTCATTTATCGAGGACGGTATATATCATTACGCTAAGACCAATAGGAGGGGATGAATGTTACAAAATCATTTTTTTTTCCTTTTGAGAGCGTCCGCTTCGTGTTAGCGTTAACCCAAAGTAACTATTACACGCGGACGAAAGGTATTTATGACGTCAATCATAGGTGACCTCTTTCTTATCATTTAATCGATGAGTCACTCAAGATCAATCAAGTATTGATAATGAAAGATTTTACCTTAGACAGCAAATACAGTTATTTTTAGACATGTGAACGGTCCGGTGAACATATATTTTATTCTATACAATACCATTGGTTTAAACATTACATAGTATAAAACAATTTATTACTAGTACCATGGTACTAGTACAATTACTAGTATAAAACAAAGTCTACTGAACAGATTTTCATGCAGTTTTCACCAGTAGATACAGTGATTCATGAGGAAGGTTTAGGTATTTAATTTGTCAAAGTTTTTTATTATCAGGGTGGGACAACGTCCTCCGGGCCCGCTAGTCCATACTAATTTAGTAGGCAACGTACGATTTTTAAAAAGTATTAAATGTCATAATCTCTTCGAATCAAATCTGGGGCACTCTTCAAATAGATGTACAAAAGTGTGTACAGTCGCCATCCTCGAATCGGTAATATCTAGGGAAGTATCTACAGATCCCGATAGCTACACTCGAGAACTTCCCATTAGGCTCAATATGTCACTAGTTCATAACTTAACATCAGCTGAACTCAGTAATAAATATGCTTTTACTATTAGAAAACAACATAATGATACCATGGAATGTTGGTAGGGCGTTTTTTAAAACCGCCTACCTAACTATAACTCTCAACTTGAAAATATGTCACCAAGAACTTACAGGTGTGTTTTGGTAGCCGTACTTAAGAGCCAATCCCCCTCTAGGCTTAGCAAGTTAACTAGAATACCCGTCTTTTGATTTGGCACGTCGGGCAGAAAACCGAGATAGTCGGCTAACCTTGTTTCTTATAGCGTTATCTCTGTCTATCACAATCATTGCAACAGAGAGAACGCTCTACAAAACCGAAACAAATCGTTCTTAGCCGCACGTCTCCCTCTTTTCCCCGACATGCCAAGCCAATAACCAGATAGACCACATCGTAATTTATCATCTGCCTTGTAACTTTACCATTCACTTGTAGTCCGGTGAAGCTGTTAAGACCTTGCTAGCTCAATAGCGTAATCAGTTCGAAAAAAAAGAAAATTCACCATTCATTACTTATGAATGTATCCTAAAACAAACGAAACTCAAAGAACGATGGTCTCTACAAGGCGTATCTCAAAATCGATAAGACTACGTGAGCGGCGTACTATTTACGCCTCCCGGTGTACGCTTTATAAGTTCACTACTAGCTAGGCTACATTTTTTTTACACAGCAATCGTCTTCGTCTGTTAATTTTATTTTAAACTAGTGGGCCCGGCAGACGTTGTCCCGCCCTGATTAAAAATAAATTCTTAACAAATTATATACAAAAACGTTCCTCATGAATCACAATCTACTGGTGAAAGCCGCATGAAAATCCGGTCAGTAGTAGTTTTTGAGTTTATCGCGAACAGACAGACAGACGCCGTAGGGGACTTTGTTTTATATTATGTAATGATTTGTAAAATTATTAATATACTAGCCGTGCCTGCGACTTCGTCTGCGTGGAAGCTTATGTAAAAAACAGTGATTAATAAAGTCATCTGAATGTATTAAGTCCATTTACTTGTCTACTTTTCTCTCGTACTTACGCCGCGTCGTCATTAAAACTACAATAACTTGTGATAGAGTGGACCGATTTTAATGAAACAAACACTAAGTTACTCCCGATGATATACTTTACAACTTTCTTGCTGAGGATTTATTATGAACCCCGTACTTTAGCAGTGATGCGTGTTCATACAAACAGATAGACAGACAGACATTTCTAAAAATGATTAAAATGTATTCTATTACTTATTCCTAGACACCAGCAAGAATTTATTTCACGAAAATGATTTTATTCAGATTTTTATTCAGACAGACAAAAATATTTAAAAGTTCAATTCAAGATCAGCTGTTATAGACAATTGTAAATAATATATATCTACCACAGAAATTAAAAGAAAACAAGATATACAGACAAACCTACACATTTAATCTGATATAATTTTAACGTCTTGGGTTTTGCGGTCAAAATGTAATGACATATTTCGTAACATTAAAAAAAAATTATTATTACTGAATATGTTTTATCTAAAATATGTTGATTTAAAATAGTACATACTTCAAAGTGAATTAACAAATTAATAGATACATAAAACATATTATATACATATAAGATTTATAACAAAACGACATACAACATAAAAAGTTACACAAAAAACTTTACATAAAAAACTTGGAGATGCCGGGGATCGAACCCGGGGCCTTTCACATGCAAAGCGAACGCTCTACCACTGAGCTACATCCCCTCACGATCGTTCAACGTAGAAAAGCCTTCATACCGAGATTTAACAGACGCAAATGCCTAACTTTCTACAATGACCTTACTTATGCAACAACATATATTGAACATTACGATATAATTATTTCAATCACGTAGTGGGTTTTTTAACTCTATCGTTTTAACATCCTAACATAGTTGTTCTAGCAACTTTCTAACTGGCGTTTTAGTCCTTTGTTCGTGGTTCTGACTCCTTAATAAAATCTACCACGGAGAGTGTTCTGAAGAGTTGTTCGGATTGATATCTGCTACAGTTTTCCATTACCGCAAATGCCACAAATTAAAATTCCATCTATGTCATCTTGATGGTTGTGTAGTGATCTCTATTTTTGTAATTAATATTTATGATTTAATATGGCCTTTATAATATTTTTATAATCTAAAATGATATTCAAATGATTTAAACATGTACTTCCGGTACCGCTATAACACATCCGATACGCAACCGGAACATTAATACTAGTGCCACCTTATTAGAGAGTTCGGCCTATAAAAGGCAAGATGTCACTAATCGGATATTCATTGCTACGTCGAAGCTATTCTAGGGCAAAATTCTGTTCGGATAAATAGTCACAGTGCTTACAGAGTACTAATTTGATGGCTTATACTTTTGTTCATTACAGTTGGAAGTCGTCGTCTACGCGTTTTTCGCGAGCGTTTTTTCCACGTACGTCGGTTCTTGAATGAACCATCAGCGGTGACATTTCCAGACCAATATAACTTACAAACCTTCAAGAAGCGGGACTTTTCCTTTCTCAAAAGCTGCTAACGTATATGTGATGCCCATCGTGTCACAGTTATCCATGAGCGGCTGTGATCACTTACCATGAGGTGATCCGCATGTTTATTTGCCTTCAATCGTATAAAAAAACTGAACAAGGACTTAATTAAGTAGAGATTAATTCTAATGTTTTTCTGAGTTTGTAACCAATAATTATCTATTTTTTGTCTTGACTCTTTGATCTTTGAATGGTTTTCGATTTACACGAGTAAAAAAAAAAGCTTTTAATAAAAAAGTGAAACAGATAAGTCTATTTGAATAATATTCAACTTATTTAAAATGATTATTGCAACCTAATTAAATGACATATCAAAGTAATAATGAGTATTAGTTTGGAGATGCTGGGGATCGAACCCAGGGCCTTTCACATGCAAAGCGAACACTCTACCACTGAGCTACATCCCCTTACGATCGATACTTTAACTTATTAAAGCTTTCTTGCGGAGGTTTCTCTTAAGTGATAATTAAAATGTAATTAAGCGCGAAGAAGTTCATAAATATAGTTTGGAGATGCTGGGGATCGAACCCAGGGCCTTTCACATGCAAAGCGAACGCTCTACCACTGAGCTACATCCCCTTACGATCGATACTTTAACTTATTAAAGCCTTCTTGCGGAGGTTTCTCTTACGTGATAATTAAAATGTAATTAAGCGCGAAGAAGTTCATAAATATAGTTTGGAGATGCTGGGGATCGAACCCAGGGCCTTTCACATGCAAAGCGAACGCTCTACCACTGAGCTACATCCCCTTACGATCGATACTTTAACTTATTAAAGCCTTCTTGCGGAGATTTCTCTTACGTGATAATTAAAATGTAATTAATCGCGAAGAAGTTTATAAATATAGTTTGGAGATGCTGGGGATCGAACCCAGGGCCTTTCACATGCAAAGCGAACGCTCTACCACTGAGCTACATCCCCTTATGATCGATGCTTTAACTTATTAAAGCCTTCTTGCGGAGGTTTCTCTTACGTGATAATTAAAATGTAATTAAGCGCGAAGAAGTTCATAAATATAGTTTGGAGATGCTGGGGATTGAACGCAGGGCCTTTCACATGCAAAGCGAACGCTCTACCACTGAGCTACATCCCCTTACGATCGATACTTTAACTTATTAAAGCCTTCTTGCGGAGGTTTCTCTTACGTGATAATTAAAATGTAATTAAGCGCGAAAAAGTTCATAAATATAGTTTGGAGATGCTGGGGATCGAACCCAGGGCCTTTCACATGCAAAGCGAACGCTCTACCACTGAGCTACATCCCCTTACGATCGATACTTTAACTTATTAAAGCCTTCTTGCGGAGGTTTCTCTTAAGTGATAATTAAAATGTAATTAAGCGCGAAGAAGTTCATAAATGTAGTTTGGAGATGCTGGGGATCGAACCCAGGGCCTTTCACATGCAAAGCGAACGCTCTACCACTGAGCTACATCCCCTCACGATCGATACTTTAACTTATTAAAGCCTTCTTGCGAAGGTTTCTCTTACGTGATAATTAAAATGTAATTAAGCGCGGAGAAGTTCATAAATACAGTTTGGAGATGCTGGGGATCGAACCCAGGGCCTTTCACATGCAAAGCGAATGCTCTACCACTGAGCTACATCCCCGTAGTTACTCAGTATTAAATAACATATAGAATTTTGCGAACTCAACATCTGTGTAAATAGTACAAATGACTATATTCCTTGAAAATCATATGAACTTTATATAGACCGCCATTAATTACTAGCAGTGTCTGGCGAAGCATTTAGACACGTGGCTACAAATAGTAACTTATATGTTGTACATGTATATATGTTTGTATTGTATATATGTTTTTTGTATATACTAGCAGACGCGGCAGACGTTGTCTCGCCCTGATGATTTAAAAAACCATAACAAATGATATACCTAAACCTTCCTCATGAATCAATCATTTCATTCATTCATTTGAATGAAATGATTGAATTCATTTTTGAATGAATGTTGTTCAATTCTCAACATGGAAGCGTGTTTCATGACGCTAAGACATCTTTGAATGCACACTTAGTTACCAAGCTTAAATTAATATGTTTCGCAAAGCCTATAGGTGTTTTCCAGGAGGATACAGGTTGAATTTTTGTATAGAAGTACAACTGCATTTAAATTTAACTTCTCATCAAAATATTAGCAAAGACTTGATTATTTTTTATTTAATTTTAATAAATTAAATTAGACATCTATATGGTGGTAGAGCCACGCTGGAACAGGTTCCAGCATGAATGGGTCGGCTTGCCCGGGGTAGTACCACCCTCTCATAGAAAACCGACGTGAAGTAACAGTGCTTGCATTGTTGCGTTTCGTTCGGTCAGTGAGAACGCCGGATAATACATCTCCCCTAACCCTCCCCCTTCCGCACTCCCCCTCCCCCAAACACAGGGTGGCAACGCACTTGCGACTCTTCTGGTGTTGCAAGTGTCTATGGACGGTGGTGATCACTTAACATCAGGTGACCCATCTGCTCGTTTGCCTCCTATGATATATAAAAAAAAACATAAATTTCACGAGAATTCAAGCCTGTGATATTCACCACAGACGTGTTAAAGTGCCATCTAACACCTAAACAGAAGAACCCATAAAGCTATTTGTAATTTTAAAAGTAAAAAAGGCATAAAATCAAAACTTTTGAACGGTATGTAATGTTGAATATATGATAGCGCGACTACACGGACAGACAGACGGACACAAGAAATCATTATTGCGTCGGAATCCATACAAATAATTGGCCCGTAAACATGTCAGGGCGGCGTCTCTGCCATGTATATTAGAATAGGGTTGACGCTTTCATTGAAAAGAATATACATTTACTAATTCATAATTGTTTTAGCAATTCTCATTCAATTTAAATTGGTAAAAATTTAGAAAAACTACCAGCTTTGTAATTATTTTCCATAATTTAGATATTTAATCAGTCAGTTTAATTTGAACTTTTATGGAAATACTAGCGGGCCCGGCAGACGTTGTCCCGCCCTGATTATTAAAAATTCCTTGACAAATTATATACTAAAACGTTCCTCATCAAACACTATATCCACCAGCAACCGCATGAAAATCCATTCGGTAGTTTTTGAATTTATCGCGAACAGACGCGAACAGACGTAATGAAAATGAAATATCATACATATTTTTCATAATCAGGGCGGGACAACGTCTGCCGGGCCCGCTAGTTATATTATAAATACGAAAGTAAGTTTGCTTGTTTGTTACGCTTTTACGCATTAACCATGACATTTTGCATACACATTATAAGTAGTACAGAAAAGGGCATCCAGAAAAAGAGTACTGTTTCCGAAGAATAATAGGTCCAAGCTATTTTAACGAAAACGAAGCCGCGAGCAAAAACTAGTTAAGTATAAAAAAATGCCAAAATATTTTTCCCTATTTTTACTAGACAGCCCTGCCACAACTCTCCCGAATCCGTCAATGTCGTATCAATAGAGCGGGCGAGGCGATTTTTTTGTCGCACAAGTCATGATCGACGCGCGCCGCGAGATGGCGTTGGCGAGCATTGTGCGGCCCATACAGCCTACTTGTATCGTATTACATGGCATTTGTCGGTGTAAATAACGCAAATCCACCTCTTTTATATTTTACTTGATAATTTAAAAAAAAGTGTAGAGATTTAAATCGATGATTTTGGAAATTAAAAAAAAAACATTTTTTTTTATCTGTTACTTTGTGGTTTTTGTCTTTTTTTACAATACTTTTTAATGTACCAATGCAATATATTAGATGTTTATTTACTACTAGCAGCCGCCTCCGACTTCATCTGCATTTGCATGCTAACAGTACACATTATCTTGATGTAATTCTAAAGCTGTATCCAGCGCACATGATTTTAGTTTTATTCGGGCCAATTTGCATAATCTTTATATATACATTTCTTCTGTACGTGTGTATGTCACTGAACTCCTCCTAAACGGCTGGACCAATTTTGATGAAATTTTGTGTGCGTGTTCCAGTGGATCCGAGAATGGTTTAGATTGAACCCGGTAGGTGGCGCTGCGATTGAATTTTAGATTCTTTTTTTATTATCAAGGCAGGACAACGTCCGCCCGGCCCGCTAGTATATTTATAAATAATAAACCTTAGTGTTTCATTACATATCACAACGGGCTAAATCCATTTTTTTTTTCGAACTGACTACGCTATTGACCAAGCAAGGTCTTAACAGCTTCACCGGACTACTAAGGCGAGCGCTTAAGGCGCTCAGCCGATTTTATTTTTGACAACTAGCTCAAGGGTGCGCGGCACACCTCGGCTTTGGCTGTTGCCTGATACATGCAATTCGCGACCTATCTGAGCTAACCTAAGCTAAGCTAACTATTCATACCTATATGAGTTGTTGAAACATATATGTGTACCAAGCATACATACCTCAACAACTCTTATATATATTTCGTATCGGATAATATTCTAAACTATTTCAGTTTAATAAGGGAAAAAAATAAAACCCTTCCACTTGCATGTGTAAGTGTGTGGAGGTGATATGTGGGCTAAATCCAATTTTAGCCGTTCCTAATGTACTACGTTATTTTTTAAGATCTTAAAATTTTGTACATGTAAAATATGAAGAGCATAAAAAGAAACTAAAAACTTAAAAAACAAAAAGCTGAAAATTAAAAAAAAAAAACTAAACACATTTTATGAGCGATTCAAAGTGGATTGAAATTAAAATTGAAATTTTGAAATGTACGGACACAATTTTGTTATTCAGATGTATATGTTACTAGCTGTTACTTACGGATTTGCTCGTGTTATTATAGAATTGACCTAACCCTCGCGAATAGTACATTTTTTCTGGATGACAAATGCAATAAAGAAACCAACTTTCACATCTATAGTATTAGTCAGTAAGTAGTTAGTTAGTAGTGTCTGTCGAGTAGTTTTTGAAAACATATATGAAGTTAAATTTATTATTAAATAACATTTCGTTTTAAGATGCTTTTTTTTAAGTCTAGAAATGAGTAATAAATTCTTAACCCGAATAAAACTACTTTTCTATTTTTACATGCATTTTTTAATTTACATTTTACATTTATACATATCTAGCTGTCCTCATGGACTTCGCATGGTAATAACGAAGGAAATGAGACCAAATCTTTCCTTTACATAATGACTATTTCATTAAATAAAATGGTAACTGAACGTTAATCTTCCAATTCTATCAATAGTTTTGAAGGTCTCACTACTATCTTCTATTCCACCCAATCATTTTTATATCAAGATTTTTAAACCAATTTTTTTACATTTCCGTACGTTTTTTCTAATATTTTCCTTTATAATTAGGTCTTTACCTATGAAATTGCCGTTTTATATGAAAAAATTTAAACGAATTTTTTTCATGTATTTTTTATTTGTATTAATCGAAGTAATCACCCATGCAATCAATGCATCTTTGCCAACGCAGTGGCAGTTTATTGATGACCTTCTTAAAGAAATCAGCTGGACGGGAGGCAACAAATTCTTCAAAGGCATTTTGTACTGCCTCTCGGGTATTGAATTTTTTTCCCGCCAAGGAGTTATCCAAATTCTGGAAAAAGTAGTAGTCTGTAGGCGCAAGGTCTGGTGAGTAGGGCGGATGACGGAGAACTTCCAACCCCAGTTCTTGCAACTTGGAGACCGTGTGCTGTGCAGTATGAGGTCGCGCGTTGTCGTGCAGGAGCAGCGGAGACGAGCGATTGACCAATGCTGGTTGGAGATGTGCCAGCTTCTCCATCATTGTGTTCAGTTCTTCACAGTACACATCTGCAATAATGCTCACCCCGTTTGGTAAGAAGCTGTGATGAATCACACCGGCGCTAGACCACCAAACAGTGACCATCACTAGGGGTAAGATTTCGTTTAGGGCATTGTTTAGGTACTGAACCAGGATTCAACCAACTTGCTGAGCGCTTGCAGTTATCAAACAGAATCTATTTTTCATCGCAGGTAACAATGCGGTTCAAAATTCCTTTATTTGTGTGTCTGTTGAGCAGTGCAAGGCACGTCTCGACGCGTACTTCGCGCTGGCGATCATTGAGTTCGTGGGACACCCATTTGTCAAGCTTTTTTACCTTGCCAATTTGACGCAAATGGACCAATATTGTTTTGACACTAACGTCAAAAGCTGCTGCTAATTCAGCCGTAGCTTGTGTATCATCAGCTTCCACAATCGCCTTTAATTCGTCATTGTCGACCAAAGTCTTCGGACGACCGCGAGGTTCATTTTTCAGGTCGAAATTCCCAGAACGGAAGCGAGAAACCCAATAACAAGTGGTGCGTTGGTTTGTAGTGTTAGCTCCGTAAACGTCGTTGATGTTGCGTGCCGCTTGTGCCGCGTTGCTGCCACGACGGTACTCATATTCCATAATTACTCGAATTTTTAACGTATCCATGATGACAAAAAAGATTGAAATGCGATGAAAATGTAACACTAATCAATAAACAAATGACTACTTTTGGAAAAAGAATTCCATGTTTTTAAAATAAAATTCATTTGAAATTAGAATTCTTAGCCAAACAAAAATTATTTTGATTTGAAATGGCCAGTACTGCAGAACGGCAATTTCATAGATAAAGACCTATTATTAACCTTTACATTTAGCAAAATAGGTGCAAACGTTCTGAAATGATTCTCTTACACACATTCGGCGATTTATTTTTATTCATATATATTTGTTTTTGTAGTTTTCAAAACTTACTAATAGACAGAATATATTCCTGATAATTTAATGTATGTCCGTAAGAACTTAGAAAAGCTGGATTTAGTAAAATACCAACATAATTTAAATACTAAAAACAGCAAGAAATCGGTCATTCCGTTTATCAGGCTTACTAAGACCAAAAACGGTTTTTTAGGTAATAGTGTTAGTTTTTATAACAAAATCCAAAAACACGTTACCGATTTGCCAGATAGTGAGTTCAAGTACCATGTCAAGCGGGATTTAATGTCTAAAGGTTAATAGGGTGGATCAACATGTGAACGATGGTGACGGCTGGAAATGACGGCCCTCGCTACGCATCGACTAAAACCGAATGTAACTACGTTTTATAAAAATATATACTTAACATGAAAAGATAGACCAGATCGAGTTTCTTGTCGGTTCTTCTCGATGACGGGGTTGTTTTCCTCAACCAATGGTAGTTTGAGGTTCATAAGCGCCTTCTCAGGGTCTAATATGTTTAAAGTATTTTTAATTTTGATTTTGGAATTGAAAATCCGAATTATTTAATTATTTCAAAAATCGCTTCCTTGGATCTATAACAATTATTCATTTTTTCGTAGAAACAATTTGTTTTTGAAGTTTTATCGAACTCTTTCAAGTCCTAAAATACATCGAATCTAGGTATAAACTTAACTAAAATTAACTCGAACAGTTAAACCGTATAATATCTTTGTAATAAAGCTAGTGCCACACCGATGCGACCACGTCATTGACGCATCGCGACTCAAAACCTGTCGTCGCGTCGATCCAATCGATCGTCATTACGGCATCTGGCCGACAGGTGGCGCACATTGTCCCCAGTAATTATAATGTAATTAATGTTCAGTCTAATTAAACCGATCAGATATGTACTTATTGATGTGCCAATTAAAATAATTAAAGGCAAGTAGCAGTACGAAGATACATACGTACTTACACTCGAATTATATCGAAGTTTGACATGTTTATAATTGTCTTTGTGAAGATGAGTAGGTACCTAATGTGGGAATTTAATTGTATACCGTTTTGCATTCCAACCTTATAAGGTACCGAACTGTAATGCAAAACCTTTTGATACACCGAATTGCCATCAAATGACATTGGTTATTATTTAAAATTCTTTAGCGCCTTTTATTCAAATTATTTTACAAGTAGCTGATACCCGTGAATTCGCCTGTATCGTTTGTTATCTCAATAATATGTATATCATATGTACGGACGAAAAAACATAAGCACCACACCGCTTGCCCCATTTCTGTACAGTCTGTCTGCGTTTGTATTTTTATAAAGAATTATATATTTACGGTAAACTCATTTTTTCTCAATAAACTTTCAATTGTTTTTATACATTATATTTATACTTATTATATACCGAGCGATTGGTTAATCGCTAGCAATATGTTTACAGGACACTTATTAGTCATTTCTGGTTCTAGATCAATAACAAAAAATATGTTCTTAATATTTGACCTAATTATCTACAGAAACACAAAACTGGTATACACTCCGAACGCTTAGCTTATTTGCTTTAAAACCCATTTTAGATCGATCAATAGTTCTAGTAATTATAAAGTAATACTAATAACATTGTACAATGCCAATTTGTTTTAATTACATTGTTATTCATTATAAATAGCAACTTTTCTATCTCGACTGCACATAGGATGTATTTCCGGTTTTAATAAATAACAGAAAAGGTTCCATATGTTACTTAAATCTAGAATAATTCTGTTACAATTTCACAAATCCAATTTTAATTATCGTCACACTAATTTAGGCCTGCTTTAAGTCAAGTATCAAATCAGGATAGAAATTTAATCACACGACACCACATTTTCTTAAGATGGTGTTACGCGTCGTGTGGCGTGACACCGGCTTATTTAGTGACTTCTATCATTGCTTATGTGAATAAATATGTGGAATTCTTAGAAGTTATGAACAGTTTAATCTAATCTAAATTACTCAATAATTTAGAATAAACTACATTAACAATAATTAAATAGAAGTGTATTAACATTAGATTGCCAGTATTGATTACCATAAAAAATAATAGATGGCGCTGCAAACACCTATGATAATTCGAATGTTCGAAAGATTCTGTAATAAAAGTATACGTTACTATTATATTTATGTGTTCATTCCGACTGCTGAATGCTCCGACTGCTGGATGCTCCCACTATGACATATATGTAAACTTACTGATTTATTTTTATTAAAGATTAGATCTTGTTTATGGCACTATATTCATTGCTCAATAGTGATACTAATTCTGTTCAAATTATCAAATTGTGTCCTTCCTGGAAAAAAAATATATAAGTAACCCTACTTTTATTTAATTTGGATTGAAATGTGGATAAAAGAGCAAGTAAAATCTTCTATAAGTAATATCTTCTATTTACTGTTCTATTTACTGTTTTAATGTATAAGGAGGTAGCGCTTTTAGAATTTTCTAGAAGTATATGTAGTTCAGGGTTCCTTTTAGCTTTCTTTTTTCTATTCTACAGACTCTTCGTCCGCATCTTTTTATGCTTTCGTGTAATGTGTTGTATACGGTAAAAATCGTATCCGTGACCAACAATTCTTTTTTTTTTAGCTTAAGACTGTTGTTTATGTGTAATTCCCACAATGTCAAATGAATACGTAAGACAGGTTTATCGCGCTCACTTTCGTATATATAATATTACTAAGGATAGACAAATCAACAAATTAGTAAGCAATAAATATTACGTAATGCCTAAAAAAGACACGCCGTTTCACAGCGAAGTACCCGGCCATGCGCTTGCGTACTTTATCTGTACAATCTCAGAGATAAGGACTGTATTAAATCAAACCGCTGTGCTTTTTCAAACTCGATTCTTATTCATTAATGCTTTAAATAAAACGGAAAAAGACCGCCCGAGTGGGGGGCTGACATAAACAGAGGATCGATAAAAAACTGAATTCCACATCTTCACACAAAGCTGGTAAAAACGGTATTGGCTGCATACTGTGTTGAGATTTTGCTGAGAATCAGCAGTCAACGTTCTAAGTATGATAGTTCTGTAGACATCGATTGTAAACATTATATAATTATTTAATAAGCGTATTTTCAGTGACTAGATAGGAAATAAAATTATAGATAGTTCGTACCTGAATCTACCTATGGATAAAAATCAGCGATTTTAAATGCTTTTTTTGTTTTCCCAGTACTAGACGGTGCCTGCGACTTCGCTGTCATGAATAACTTATTTTAACTGAATTCATCGTGAACTGTCTTTTAGTCTATTCAATTATATTTTTACTATACTACTACTAAATTTAACTATACTTTACTACTATACGTTATCTCTTTTAATTAACATCTACAACACTTATATTAATAACATATTGCCTCTTCTAAAAACAACTCGGTTTTAAAGTTTCGTTCCTCTGGATACATACGAGTATAGCTATTTGGAAATGTCTGTATCTACCAGTAAAAATCGCGTCAAAGCAGTTTCAGTCTTCAGAGAAAATTAACCCGGGCAAATAAGAATGATTCGATGTTGAGAAAATCAAAGCATCAAAAACATTAGAAATTATATGGCAAGTTTTTTTTATATTTGTGATTTAAGATGTTAAATACGCTAAACACAGAGAAGAACGCGCTCTTAAGTGCAGCTCCCAGAAAACACCTAGATGTGGACTTTATGACAGATTTTCAACTTCAGTGTGGTAGGTTACCAGATGAGCGAAACAAAAACCATATAACTATGCTATAGTGCTACCACGGTGTATTTTCTTCACTGAAAGTCAAAGATTGGAGCGAATCATATTGCAAGTATTCGAAAGAATTCGATAAACGTTGTCAACGCTGCAATTACAGTAAAAATACATAAATAGCTAGGCTACAGTGATCACTCAACTGTATGCAATTTAAAGAAGAGAAAAAATAACTATTGTGTTAGAATAATGCCGGACATTTTTGAATTTTCATTACATCTCAACTAAAACAAATATCGTTTTTCCTCCCCGTAAGATATAATCGAAACAATTCCTCGATTCACATCGCAAACAACGAACAAAACACTATACGGCTTTCGTCAAAGCGATTATAAGGGCCCGATATAAAAAACGGACTCGCAATTATTTCGCTCATACAGTAATTTCGTGTCATTGTTCTTGAGAAATACCAATTATATACAATTACTATATGACATTGTGTGTTTAATGCCGTCCGATCGATACCGGATCGATGCGAATGCCCCACGGGCCGTTCGGAACCTTTGTCACCCGCAAAAAGACGAACAATGAAGAAAAATGCCAAGCGTCAGCCGAATATCCTTTGAGTATTTCGTATCGTTATGACGGCGGCCGGTGTGAAATATTTCTTTGTTTATTAAAACAAACGAATTTATTCTGTTATAAACTCGCACTCAGTCTTTACATTCAAATATCCAACATGGGTCCCAAAACTTTGAGTTTAAAATCGGTACTCATTAACCTATAAGTATTACTTAGTTACAAGTCATCGTTCTAAAGTTCACGTGTTTATATTTTGATGGCATTTAGTCTTAGGAGTTACCCATAAATTACGCCAAACATTAAGGGGAGATAGGTCTATTTATGCGATATTGTGTGACAACAAGTTGCGGATGAGTCATAAGTTTCGTGACGTCATGTGTACAAATATAAATTTATTAAACTGTAAACTTCAACAGTAACGAAAATCTAAAATATTTGATTAACGAAAAAAGTTTTCAAATGGAAATCATTTTGCTTGCTAATATTATAAAAGCGAATATGATTTTGTTGGTTTGTTAGGCATGCATACATATACATATAAATACTCAATAGATCATCATAAATTTTACATACACATTGTCAGGGTTAAAGAAAATAACATATAAAATATACTCTGCCCCAGGAATAGATACGGATTACCGATTTGCCAGTTAGTAAGTTCAAGCACCATGCATGTCACGCGAGTATTAGTGTCTAAAGGTTATCATAGAGTGGATCGATATGTGAACGATGGTGACGTCTAGAAATGACGCCAATCTCTGTGCATCCACCAAAAACGAATGTCTATGTGAATGTCTAACGAAAGAATCTATATATGTATAAATATGTATGATGGAAAGATAACCAGATCGAAATTCTTGTTGGTTCTTCTCGATGACTTCGTTGTTTTTCTGAATCGGTGATAGCTTTGACGTTCATAAGCGCTTCCTCAGAGCCTAAATTTATACATATAATAAGAATGTAAATTTAACGTGTCTGTACTTTGTCGATTTTCGAGAAATGAATTGTTACAGGTGTTTAGGAATAAGTAATAGAATACATTTCAATCATTTTTAGAAATATCTGTCTGTCTGTCTGTCTGTCTGCCTGTTTGTATAAACATGCATCACTGCTAAAGTACTGGGTTCACAATAAACCCTCCTCCACAACAAACCCTAAAATTGTAAAGCATATCCTCGGGAGTAACTTAGTGTTTGTTTCATTAATATCGGTCCACTCTATCAAAAGTTATTGTAGTTTTAATGTCGACGCGGCGTAAGTACGAGAGAAAAGTAAATGGACTTAATACATTAAGATGACTTTATTAATCACTGTTTTTTACATAAGCTTCCATGCAGACGAAGTCGCGGGCACAGCTAGTTGAATAATATATTTTTGATTTTGATAGAGGTATATTAATGCGAGCGAATCCACAAGCTATATCTGTGCGAACTTTTAAATGGACTTATAAGATATGTGATATCACACTAGAGTTAAGAGGTTCTCACACAAATATGTCAAACTTTTACGAATTAAGTTAAGGGGTAAGTAAACCGTATGACGTAATTTATAGATGGCCTGCCAAAATATCATGTGAAATTATCAATGATATCATAACTAAAAAGCTGCGGATTACCTATATAATATTTTGATAAAACAAATGGCACGATAACGCACACATACGTATAGTCATATTGTAACGCCACACTGTCTTAGATAATATGCGGAAGTAAGATGGCATATTCTCAATATCGGTGGTGAAAAAGAAGTAGTTATATGTTGCTTAGATACGAACGGATTGACGGTGCAGCTGTCAAAAATAAAAAAAATCTAACTAGCCAAATTTTAACAATACGCTGTCGAAGCGCTTATGACGTATCTACAGCTTTTTAGTTATAACATCATTGGAAATTATAATCAAATATTAAAATAACCTTGCAGGAAACGTTCGTAAATATCAAGCAACTACAGCAGTTTACCGTCGTAGTAATTAACCGACTGCCTTTGCATACATGATTATATACTTACTGTATAAAAGTGTGAAGGGTAAAATTAATTAAACAGGTGTCCTGTATAATTTCCTTTATAAGCTGTTATTTAAAGTAATACTCTCTACTTACTTCAGTAGTTAGTTAAATAATTGCCTTCAAAGAACTCGCCTTTAAGTGTTAAACATGCATAAGCATAAGTATATTTAATTTAAAAAAATAATTATGTAAATTTGACTGTTAATCTTCTATAAATAAAATAAAATTGTAAATTGTATGTTTTAAATCTTAGGTACTTGTAGTTATTTTAAAAAAAATCTAAGTATAAGGGCTTACAAGGGCTACCGGTAGAAGTAAGTTCAAAACAATGGAATAATTCTTGAATTAATTATAAACTGAATTATTTAGATTGAATAGTTTGTCAATTTAAATTATTATTGTTGTCTCTCTTTCAACAGAGGTTTTTAATTCATCAAACATATGATGCGATGCACAAACTCATATATAACACAGGCCACTATACTACGCATCGTTACTCTTACGGAAGCCGAACAAGCGCAATACGGTCGTTTACGCTTACTAGCATCTCATGACGCGAAATTATGAAATTTTCTCTTACCAAAAAATACCGCTCAACGCGCCAAAAGAAGTCTTCACTTCAATAATATCGTCACGATCCCTTGATTGAATATAAAGTGAGTTATTATAAGAAACTACGATTTTTTTTTAGTACTTTAAAACAATGGCTTTAATTTTTTAAGCATATGATTAACTTTTTGTGTGTTTTTTCATCTCTACGTAAAATATATTGTTACGATAATATACGATACAAGATATCAGCTAGTATAGAGAATATACGAGAAAATAAAACTCAATAATCGATGCCGGGGCATGACCATAGTTTCGTTCATACAACTGTTTTTGTGTTAAAAAGCTGTTAATCTTATGTTTTTAGTAAAAAATATGTTTCTTACTTTATTCACTCGTTTGTAAAACTTCGATACATTTAATCCTTCTGAAAAAGAGTTCGACCTGAACTGGAAAGAATATAGGCGAATTTAAGCCCAAATGTAGGCTACAAAGGGGTATAATTAAGTTCTACAAGTCTTTATACCTATCTATAGACTCATGAACACCATAAAAGGACTTGCTCACATATATTTCTTTTTCCGCGATCAAAACAGTGGCATTTCGTTGTTTTTTTAGATACGCGGCCACTGAGTTTTGGCATACCACCTCCCATTCGTAACTTTACACAAGGTTATCGTTTTAGTTTCAAAGCACAATTGATTAACCATCTATTATTATAATAATCATAATGTTAGACTAAGGAAAATAATGAATTTAACAAATTTGATTCATCAATGTGATCTTTAAGGTAACGTGCAAATCAAATCAAAAAGACTTTATTCAATTTAGCCCCTAACAAGGCGCTTATGATTGTCAAAACTACCACTGGCTCAGAAAACAAACTAGTCGATAGGAGTTGGCAAGAAACTCTATCGTGCTTATCTTTTTAAAATACATTACCGAAAGGCAATTGTTTTTAGCGGATGCACAGAAGGAGGTGTCATTCCCAGACCATATTATAACTAAAAAGAATATCATTGTTCCAGACGTCACCGTTGCTCACATATTGATCCACTCTATAATAGCCATTTGACACCAAAACCCGCTTCTCACGGCGCCACGCTTAAACTTACAGTCCGGCAAATCTATACATATAATAAGACTGTAAATCTAATGTGTCTGTACCTTTTAGATTAAAAAAAAATATCTTACAGGTGTCTAAAAATAAGTAATAAAGAATATAATAGAAATGTTTGTATCAACAGACATAAACTTCTAAAGTACTACTTTCATGAAAAAACCTTTTCAAGAAAAAGATAAAGCATATCTTCGAGTAAAATTTAGTCTTTGTTTCATTAAAGTTGGTTGGGTCTATCAAAAAAGGTCGCGGGCATATCTACCAGGTAATATATATTGAGATTTTGTTGCTCAGTCTTTTGAAGGTGATATGTAACTTCGTAGATTACGTTTCGAATATAGGCATTACTGGGTTATATATTATAACATGCCTATACATGAGTTGATATTTTAATTTGAAAATGCATTGCAATTTCGTCCGTGTGTTTGTGTACACAGCAGGTCTTGTCAGAAAATCAACACTGCAACACTTACACTTGCGAGCCTGCAGCCTTATACTGAGACAAATACATTTTTGACTTAAATTATCCTATATCAATGTCAATATACTTGTTAACGTGCACTGTATAAGTCGAATAAATATTTCTTTCTTTTATGCGATATTCATTGTATTCAGAGGGTACGAACAACTTTATTTTTTACAAGTTATTATGGATTTTGTAGGTGGTAGAGCCACGCTGAAGCTATTACTGGATTCAACATGAATGGGTCGGCTCGCCCGCGGGTGTACCACCCTCTCACAGAACACCGACGTGAAGTAATAGTGCTTGCATTGTTGCGTATCGTTCGGTCAGTGAGAGTGCCGGAAGCCCGCCTCCCCCTCCTCCTTCTCCCCTTAGCTTGACCCCCCTCCCTCAAGCACAGGTTAGCAACGAACTTACGACTCCCCTGGTGTTGCTAGTGTCTATGGACGGCGGTGATCACTTACCATCAGGTGAAAAACTAACCGAGCTAGTATTAGATAAGGCCCTATAACTATGAAATAGATTCAAGGTGATATTATATCTTAACAAAAGCTCACGAATATATGTTTGGAATCCACATTAATTGATATGATATCTTAACATGCGACCATTAACCTAACTTTATTTTATTATTATTCATCAAACTGTTATGGTCAGTTATTGCCATATATACGACTGTTGGACTAAGTGCCTTACTATTTACAAATTTACAAAAATATAATAAACAAACAATATTACAAAATAAACATAATTGTTGAATGGAAATATTAAGGCAAAAACCTTTTTTAGAAAATCCACACAGAGTGATCAATCTTTTTCTTTACCGGATTAAACAAAAAATAAGGCCTTGTTAAAATGTACCTAAGTTACGAAGATATGAACATGCGATGTTGATTTATTAAAACAATAACACAGTATGGAAGTATCTACGCTGAATAAAATTCACTCACACCACTCTGTTATACGATGCTCTGTTAGGGCTGACACTTAGACATTCATTTTCAAATACGAAATAAAAAATTCTAATAGATATTATGACATTCAGGCCTACTCAATTAATTATGAGGGGCGCGTCCGCGAGATTGAAAAAAATGCACTTTTAATAAGAAATAATTTAATATGAAAAGAATACACTTCACTTATACTAAACTAAACTTAAGAGCAGTCACTACCGTTCGAAGTCTGAACCGAGAGTGCAACCTAATCTAGAACCTAACCTAAGAGATGTGACTACCGCTCGAAGTCTGAACGAATAGTGTCTTCAACTCCGATACAATGTATGAGGTGAGCCTCACGATCCCAGGGTGGTGACGAGGGTCCAATTCCCCGTACTTGTCGCCTCATGTCGCGTGATGTGCAGGTGGCCGATGTGTCGCAATGGTTACAAGTAAACGGTGAATATTATGTCGCAACTTGGCTGTTACTGTGTGGTATGATGGTGTAACAAATTCAACTCCCATAGCACTATCACTACATCTATAAATTCTGTCACAACGAAGCGACTTTCATGTTACTGTGTTGCAGTATAAAAGGTTTGTTTCACGACTCATTCTAGTATGCCTGTACTGGTCTGCGATCCTCTCGAGGTCGGTTATATATAGTTACAGACTGCTTGTCTATTCGCCACTTCATAACATATACAAAAAAATCATATATCCCATTCAAGGCACAGTTTTAGAAGTACGTTTTCTTGTGCATCTTCTCTTTACTTCTCTCTCTTCCATTTATTCTTCATTGATGGCTAATTATTACAGAAATCAGTTGCTCCACACGATTCAACTTGCGTACTAAATATCTTATTTTTAAGAATAAAACTGTATATTGATAGAAAGATTGACATTCAATTTTCGACTAGGATTCATTCACTATTACCAAAACCTGGTTAAAGAATATAGGCATAAATTTAAAATAAAATAATATACGTTTTTCTAGAATTATAAGTAGGTAGAATTATAATTATCTGTGAGACAGACATTTGACATTATATCAGGAGGCTAGATACTTATATAGTTTTGTTATAGGAAAATTAAAAATAGTCAGAATTATGTAATTTTAAATGTTACACGGTTCTTAAATAGAGAATACATGAATAATTGTATAGATCATACCGTTTTTTATTTTTCACAACATTAAATAATATTCTGTATGAAATATTTCCTTTGAAAATATTTATCGCAAGCTTTGTTAAATGAATATAAATAAATATTTGTTAGAATTTTTGAAGTGAAACTTCTTTATCGACGTAGGGAGGAATTTTAGAGCATGTAAAAACGTATGTAACGTTTTTCGGTTACGCGCCATCTTAATTTCTGTACATTTTTCCGTTACGCGCCATGTTTATTTCTAAAGGTGCGCTCACAATGATCAGATTGCGTTTTTTTTTATTTATTTTTTTTTTCTTTAAAGTTGTAAATATAGTAGATCATTTTTCGAAAAATGATGTCATAAAAAAGTTTCACTTCTTACGTTTGTACACTGATACACGCACGTATTTTTTTTTTTAAATACTTTAAATTTTTTAACATTTGACCACCAATCCTATTTAATGTGAAATGACGATGTGGTCTAAGATATTAAACACATTAAACCTAGAGGGGACTGGCTTTCAAATGCAGCTGCCGGAACACATCGACAGGTGCCTGGCGACAGATTTTTTAACTTGAGGGTCGTAGCTAACCAGGCGGGCTTAGAAAGAACACTACCACCATTTTATAGTTTCATCATGAGACTTTCCTTCACAGAAAGTTCTGACTCATTTACAAGCATTTGATCCTACGTCGATCGATTAAGCCATTATCGCTTCTACTTAAACAATTGCAAACAACGCAGTAAAGCAATATGGTGGTTCATATCTCCCTTATCAAACTGAAATAGTTTAGAAAAAAATATCCGACACAACATACATATTAGAAAAAAATATCCGACACAAAATACATATAAGGGTTGTTGAGGTATGTATGTTTGGTACACATATATTTTTCAATAACTCATATAAGTATGAATACGTAGCTTAGCATAGGTTAGCTCAGATTCAACTCAGTTCAGGTAAAATCCCCAACCCCCCCTCCTCCCCCCCTCGGCAAGGTCTGTGAAGAGAGTTCTCCACGTAAAAAAAAAAGGTTAGCTCAGATAGGTCGCGTATTGCATGAGTCAGGCAACAACCCAAACCGAGGTGTGCCGTGCACCCTTGAGCTAGCTGTCAAATAAAATCGGCTGAGTGCCTTAAGCGCTCGCCTTAGTAGTCCCGTGAAGCTGTTAAGACCATGCTAGGACAATAGGTAATTAGTTCGAAAAAAAAAATTGGTTCAATTCTCATTGTTTAGATAAAATATAACAACCAGATTTATTGTTATTATATTGTTATATTATATTCGCTATATTGTTAACCAGACTTCATTTACTTTTAAAGTCATAACTTGTTCCATATATTACCCAGTGTAACACATATATACTAGAACCCGGTTAAGGAATGTACCTATGATTTCATCAGAAAATCATATAAATCGTTTCGCTGATTTTATAAGTATAAACAGAGAAATAGAAAGACAGCGAGAGACGTTGCGTTTTATAACGTGTATAGATTAATAAAAATTAATTATAGACCATTAAAGTAAAATTTTTAAACCAATACAAAATTAATAGTTACGTTTAATTTTCATTTTATTTTAAACAATTTAAAATATCTAACTCATAGACACACAAATAACGTTATATGGAATAAGAAATTTTCAAGTTGACAACCCTATAAGGGATAAGGCATACGTTTTTATAGAAGATCCGCGGATTCATCGCATACATTGTCTTAGTATGGACAAAATAAGCGAGTAGGAAACTATAAGTAAGAAGTGGTCTCTCCACTCGCCTCTTAACTCTTTGATCTACTACATTACTAAGGAAAATCTACCGTATATCGCTATTAATAAGATATATAATCACAAAGTTATTCATATCGTTTTCATTGCAATATACACAAGTTAAACTGGATCTTATAATTTAAAACTTAAAGGTTATTTTAGTAGGCACTTGAAAAGTACATCATAAAAACGACGTGATGATGGACAAGGTAAGCAGAAACTTATTAAGCGTCTTTGACGAGGATGCCAATTGTCGATTTTCTTTTTATTGTTACCTATAGACTTCGTTTCGTTCACGGATTTGGACGGTTTAGGGATTTTAGTTTATTTTTTGTTATCCATTGGTACAGACTGACGTTTTTAACACAATAGTTTGTTCCTCCAATTTATAAAAGTGAATATCTCAATGTTTGTCTCTTCTTTCGTGTGTTTATAAATTTAAACCCACTGAGAAGATTTACATACATCTTTTATAAACTATAGGTGTGTTATTTGACCAGATTTCGATGTACATAATTGTTACATTAGATATATATATGTATAACAAACTAAAAGTAAATTGTCGCTGCAAAATGACTTCAAACGAATAAAATATATTGTTTTTTGTTGCAATGCGACGTGGCAGCGACAAGTCAATTGCAGGTGGAAGTAATATGTAACATCCAGTCGAGTACTTAAGACAGATATACAATTTTAGTCTTTTTTATATATATTATATATATATAGGTACAAAATGGTCACTTGAAAATTTAAGAAAAGACAATGTCTCCTCAATCGTGTGATTTCTTTTTCTTCTTTTCTATAAATTCATTCCAAAAGTAAGTCATCACAAACATCCGAAACGTGAGGATTAATGTATGATTTATGAGGTACAATGTCGAAGTGGAATGGTCGAGTATAAGTCCGCAAATGTCTTTATGCCATTACTTCCCTACCCTCTAGGTAGCCATTAGCGCGGGCCACGAAAAAAACAACTATAATTATTTATTCCTTTATCTCCTACACGTTAGGAAGATTTGCTGTACAAAACCTATCGTCTTTCAAAGGTATCTACAATATACACAATTGGATAAAAAAAAACAAGATTTAACTAATGATTTTGTCAAAATAGGAATGTATATTTGCGATCGCGCGAGGTTTGTTTTTAGGTAACCACAAAGAGACCAAACATTAAAGCGTTTCAGAACCATTTAAAGACCAAATGTACATTGGATATATCCCTCAGGAACAATATATTTTTCTGAATGAAAGATACCCTATGTCCTTTTCTATCTCTCTGACAATGTATATGCAAAATCTCATGATGATGGGTTAAGTAGTTAGGGTGTGATAGCGCAACAAACAAGAAAAATCACTTAGTTCATATTAAATTATCGACCCCTTTTAAGAGACAATATACTTATCGAATAAGTAAAACCATAACTTGCAACCGTACACGTACTCAGAGCAATATAAAATCTATAATTTAATAAGAAATAGAAATCCGCCTGTGGTCTTTTCGATATTTTATAAGAGTTCATTTTCAACATTACCTTAACGTTTTACCTTTATAAGTAATTATTAGAACATAATAAATACATTTAATCATTAATGTAAAAACATTAGAAAATGTAATAAATATTCAATTAAAACTAGTAGTGCGCCGGTTTCGTGGCCCAACGCCTTAGTCCGAGCACATGTCACTCCTCTTCAATCGTATAGCACTTACACTGTCGCTTTTTTAATATAACACCCACAAAAAACATCCACCGCGTCCCCCGGCTTCGAACAAAAACAATTTGTTGACCTACGTTAGTTACGCTGCTTTTTGTTACGGCCATATTGTTTGCTAATTCAACACGATTACGTTGCCTTATTGATTTGTTTCAGAAAAAATCATTTTCAAGAAAATCGTACCACCATATATGTATGGAGTATAAGTATGTACAGTGAACCCCCAATGTTGTTGCACAATAACAACTTGACTCTTGTTTTTTAGAAAATGTACTTAATGTAGTCTTTGTCGTTTCCTTACAAGACGAGTTGGAACTGTCGGTTTTTAAAAATAGCACATTTTAGTGTTATCAGCGTGATGTTTCAAGTATAGTTCCAGTTGTATATATGCCCTTCTTTTAGGACAACCAAATACTTTTTAAATATTTTGGATAAATAGATAAAACTTTATAAGATTTTAAGCAGTGGCGTGTTTGCTCGGAGATGTGGGGCACCCGACCGTGGAATCCTTGGGGCATAAGCTAACCTCGACAAAAGTTAAAAAAGTCGTTTTTAAAATTGAAATGAACATAAAGTTATCTATAATAATAAATCTAAAGATTGACAAGATTTGTTATTGCAAGTATAGCAAAGGTTGATATAAAATTCCGGTTTTGGAGAAAGAAAATTAATTATACATTTGCGTTTTTAAGTTGCTGACATGAATTGAGATGCAAGGTGACGTTCGCACCCCGGGTCAAAGCTGAATACGCTTAAGACGGCCTTGTTTATAAGCCAGTTATTACCCCTCACTGGTAAGTCATGAAATGTATACGAGTACTAGCGGACCGGGCGGACGTTGTCCTGCCTTGATAATAAAAAAAAACAAAAACAACCGCAGCCCCCACCGGGTCCAAATTAACAAACCTTCCGGACCACGGAAAAAAAAAAAAATTAACAAAAGGCAGTTAGGGGGGGTTCAAACAAACAAAAAAAAAAAAAAATGTACTTAGATTTCACAAAGAACGCAAAACAAAATACATATTATCGAGTGGGAAACAGATATCACATTTTTGAAATTATCTTCCATGTACACAACAAATAAATTGCAAAAATTGGCAGTAGTCAAAAAGCTTTATTAAAGACAATTTTATGCATAATCATCTATTTTAAACGAGCAGAGATGTAGACACAGCGATTACGCTTGTAATTTCCTTTTATTTTTAAATTTATTTATGGGATTTTAATTTTATTCATAGACTAGCGAGCCCTGCAGACGTTGTCCCGCCCTAATTATAAAAAAAATCTTGACAAATGATATACCAAAACCTTTCTCATGAATCACTTTATCCACTGTCGAAAACCGCATGAAAATCCGTTCAGTAATTTTCGAGTTTATCGCGAACAGACAGACAGACGGACGCGGTAGGGGATTTTGCTTTATACTATGTAATGAAGCCATACCATGTAATCCTTGAACTATTTTACAAATGTGAATATAATTAGAAAGATAACAAAAAAAGTCTAAAAAGAATACCAAATAGAAACATAAGAAACTACAAAAAAAAACAGAAAAAATAATAGTAACGGAAATAAAGCGAACACAAATCATGTCTTCGTCACTATTAGGTTTTAATAAAAAAGTATTAGATATGCTAATGGCATGAAAGTTCAAACAAAGTTTATGTTTATTATTTAAGTTTGATAATAATCCCAGCTAAGTGACCGTAGGACCCAAGAGACCAGATCTATCTATAAAAATCCTTCATTAACACCTGGAACTAACTCTAAAATTCATATTACTACCGAAAATACCCCATTAAATCTTAACAAATCATAAATATAGCAATAACATCGCGGATCTCTCAGATGTTTCGGCTTAAATACGGTGCATGATCGGCGGTCACGTTCCTGGATCGATGCCGTTTCGACTCGACCCCGGTACCAAGGTTTTATAGCTCGAATTGTAAAGGACAATTTAATGCACCGTTTATAATGAAAATATTTACCCACGTTTACCAATCTAACAGTAAACAAATACATACGTTATTAATTAATAATTGTGCTGATTACGAACTACTGCATAATAACTGCCAAATACTTAATATATATTTCTTATATGTATGAATAGCTAGCTAAGTTTAACTTAGACAGATTCGAGGTGTTGAGTCAAAGGCAACAGACCAAACCGAAGTTTAGCCATTTTGGCATCCTTGGACTTGTTACCAAGCGCTCACTTTAGAAGCTCGATAAAGTTGTTAAAGTCAGTCAGACCAATAACGTAGTCCGATCGAAAAAAAAAAATTTTTTGTCTGATTGATGAAGGCGTTCCTTTGCGGAAATCCAACGTTATTATAGTCAAAAATATTATAGTGGACGTTACTTCTCAATAAAATGATTTGGAAGTGCAAAGTAACAGACGCTTGATTGTTTTTTATTGATCGCCAAGTTTGACGCACGTGTGTGTATTGCAGTTTTTACTACAGGACAACACAAAAAAACTTAAACATTTCCTCGTGTGGGAGCCAACAATTTAATACTTTTTTATGAATTTTCTTTTCATATCAGCAGGTATTTCCAAAATCATCATA
>AP028430.1:5442794-5518675 GCA_036509395.1 Antheraea yamamai
GATCAATATGTGAACGATAGCGACGTCTGGAAGTGACACCTCTCTTTGTGCAGCCACTAAAAAGGAACGTAGCATTATGTGTCTATTATGTTGTAATAATCAAAAAATATGTTAGTTATTATGAAAAGATAAACCAGATCGAGTTTCTTGCCGGTTCTTCTCGATGACTGGGTTGTTTGTCCGAACCGGTGGTAGTTTTGACGTTCGTAAGTGCCTTCTCAGGGCCTAAATTGAATAAAGAGTATTTTGATTTTGAATATTACTTGATTAATACTGTAGTCGAACGTTAGAACTTATAAAGTATAACAAACTAATAAATTCTAGACCTATGGAGGTGTTTAATTAACAATATCTAGATCGCTAATTTCATTTCTACCGTGTCTTTAATTTAATATATTGTATATTTACATCTTAATTTCATAGACATATTTAGATTAACATTAGAAGAACATATTCCAACAGCTACTTTCGTTATGGTAGCAGTTTTTGATGGTAAATATGTAGCTTCAAACAGAACATTTAAGAGATAAAAGTATAGAATTTTTTAAACAAAAAAAATAATGTCAAACGTTCAAACCTAATTTAAATTATAAATGAGAAAAATTAATATTATAAGATTTAATTTCTCATTAAATTGAATGTAAATCTATACATATAATAAAAATGAAATGTCTGTATGTAATATCAAAATATTTTTTTTTACCGAATGGTTAGAAAGTTTACAAGCTACTGATAACAAAAATGCAATTTTTAAAATTTTTGTTGGTCTGTATGGCTGTCTGTCTGTTTGTTCCGGGTAATCTCCAAAACGCCTGGACCAATTTTGACAGGAATTTCACTAGCAGGTAGCTAAAATCACAGCGAGTTACTTAGACTACTCTAAATTAGACTAGCTGTTAACCGCGGCTTCGTCCGTAATGCTATCTCCAAAATGGTTGGACCGATTTTCACGGGCCTTTTACTGGCAGATAGCGGACATTATAAAAAGTAATATAATCTTTTTTTTTAATGTCATAGGTGGCAAAGGAACAGGTGGGTCACCTGATGTTAAGTGATCACCACCGTCCATGGACACTAACAACACCAGAGGAGTCGCAAGGGCGTTGCCACCCTTTGGGCTGAAGGGTTAGGGTTGGGAGAGGGAGAGGAGATAGGGGAGGGGAGAGGAGGTGAGCCTCCAGCGCTCTCATTGACCGAACGAAACGCAACAATGCAAGCACTGTTACTTCACTTTCGGTTTTCTATGAGAGGGTGGTACTAACCCGGGGGAGCCGACCCATTCATGCTGAAACCAGTAATAGTTTCAGCGTGGCTCTACCACCATTAAATCTATTTTAATTTATATTAGCTGATAACTGTGGCTTCGCCCGCAGTGCTATCTCCAAAACCGTTCGACCGATATATACAGGACATTCACTGGTATATAGCGGACATTATATGTTGCTGATGATAAACCTCATTTGCCACACTGATAGTATTTATATACCTAATGTATACGTTATATTTTACTGTAAAGGACGTGCGTGTCGTACTTATAATTGTTTTGTACCGGTAATAACCGATTTGGCGCAGACAAAGTTGCGCGGGTCAGCTAGTATATAATATAGTATAAACTACTTCGTCCGTAGAATTTAGCGAAAACATTTTGCTCAATGTAAACGAGCGTGTGGAGCGCTTGCAGTTCTGGATACTGCTTCTTTAAACTACAATATTTGCAAGAAACCCTATTTTAATTTAAATAAAAGATATCAGCTATCTACCAATGCAAGTCCCGTCAAAATCGATCTAACCTTTTCGAAGATTAACCAGAACAAAAGGATTAAAATATTAAAGCTTGGATTTTTATTACGAGTGCCCTATATACTCTTATATTCTTACTTACTGTGGCTCAGTTATTAGGTACATGTTATATTGAATAAAACACATGCACCATAAAATAAATTCGAGTTGAAAAAGAAATACAAAATTAAAACGTGGTGCCATCTATGAGATATCTATAACATTCGGTCCTACAGTTTTCTGTCAACAAACTAATTTAAAGCGCCATCTGTTTGCGACTGATGAAACTTACAATTAATAAAAATAATCAACATTGACAGTCATTATAATTATTGAGGCCATCAATCGAAATATAGGTAAATTATTACTAAAGTTGGACCAAATTATACATAAAAGCCAACTTTCATGAAGATCGGTTGAGTACCTTCGGAGTTCATCGTGGACAAAGTATTTAAGATATAGTATAAGGCTGTTGTTATCTGGACATTATAAACGCTGTTTATAAATCAATTGGTTTTTATTTATTTCTATAGTTTTTATTTGTGTTAAGTAATAATACAGTGTCAAAAATTTTTCATACTAATCACCCCGTCCTCTGGTGGTGGGTAGGCCGCCATGCCGGTCACGTATCTCCTACGCGAGGGATCTACGACGTTACCGACGCCACAACGCCGTGTATACCTACATACTTAAATCGCTTTATTCAATGTAATATTATTTATATCGTTTTTCCTTTATTTTCTTAATTTGCAAGAACATACAAATTTTGTATGCACGGTATTACAATATAAATTAATGCTGTAAATTATATTAAAAAATTGGTTGTATATAAAGTCGGTTTACGGACGATAATTTCACGTGATAAAGTCATAAGAAAACTTTGATGAGAAATTGCATACTTTTATGAATCGAATTGAATTATTCTGTATGCGTCACAAGCCGAACGCTTAGGCCAATCGCGCCTCTCTATCACTTGTTCCGTGTTCTCGCTTGCTCGCTCGGCTCAGGCGGAACGCGACAATAAGTCATGCTTTTCGTGCGTGCAGCCTGTGTTAATCGATTTATAAGACGTTGTCACGTCAAAATATTCATTATTTTAAATAACAGTGTCAATGTGGATTCCATTGATCCTTTGTCATTTGTGAAGTAAAACTACGTATGGCATAGTAGGGAAAAATTTTCGTTGCGCGTTAAACGTAAGGTAGATTTGTATTTGTGTGCATGTGTGAGTATGTATACATGTTTGTGTGGGTGTAGTAGTACCTACACCAAAATGAGTAAATGTATAGTTAAGTATTCATACTACGGGACTTCGTATAGTATATAGTTTATGAGTATTCTCATATGTATATTATTTAATATATACAAGCCACAGAAATTACACTTTCTCCGCTTGTACACACTGACACACGTAATGTATTTTTAAGTATTTAATTTAACTTTTTTTTTTAAGGTTAGAAAATGACTGCATGTACCGGAGGGAAAGAAAAGAAAAGTCAAAAAAAAGGGGAGGTAAGGTAAAAAGAAGGGGGTAACCCTATCAACCGGCGGAAAGGGTCTCTTCCCCCCCGTGAAGCCCAAAAGGGGGGGGGAACCGGGGGGGGGGAGATCCCCCACTCAAAGAAAAAAAAAAGGGGGCTTCCCCGTTTGCTTAATATATAGCGGGTATAAAATACCATATAAACGGATCGAGTTTCTTGCCGGTTCTTCTCGATGACTGGGTTGTTTTCCGAACCGGTGGTAGCTTTGACGTTCATAAGCGCTTTCTCAGGGCCTAAACTGAATAAATTATTTTGATTTTGAATATTATACATTCTTGTAAATATTAATAAGGTTAATAAAAAGAAGTGTAAAATTTTCAGATGACACAAAGCAAACTCATTATTGTAGGCGAGATGTTTCCCGAATTTCTGTATTTTCGGTGCGTCGTGAGCTCAATATCCCGGTACAGCCGGCGGCGGCGGCAAAACTTCAGCAGCCGGATGCCATGCCGGTCACGTCCGCGGACGTGCGCGCCTTGCTCTGAATTATCTTCTACAATATAGCTACCAGTTTTGCACGCGTCTTCGTTCCAATAAAAATAGGGAAATCTTATTTAGGCGTAATCAACAGTACATTAGATTGGTCTGTCACGCTCCGTTAGATGACGTTGAATCGGATTTACTCGGGTCCAGTCGGCGTCAACCACAATCACTGTCTGACAAGAAGTGCATCTTTTTTATAATTATGTTTCTATTATTGCGTTTTATTGATATTATAAATCGATATAGGTTTTTTAGATAATAAGTGTCATATTTCAAGTGTAATTGTTCTTTGTTTCTTTACATATAACTAAGTCTAATGATAAGTAGGTATGGGCTTTAATGTACATGTATTACTTATGACTTTTATCGTGAGGTCATAAATAATATTCTATCTAAATCGATTTTTTATTTAGCAATGCGAAATAACAGCGCTATGCTTGATGGTAAATACTGCAACAACAATCTAAAAAAAGTGTGTGTGTACTTATGTACACGCGTTAGAAGTTATACTTCTTTGGCGTAACAGGATAAAAATCTTTTCAAAAGTTTTATCTTTCACCTTATTCTACGATCGTAGAAAAAACGACACTAACAATAGAAAAAAGGTATTTAAGACATTAAAAGTTTTAATACAAAGAAATACAAACAACAAATACAAAGAAACAAAATATTGACGCTATAGTCAAAGTTAGCAATATAACTTTAGGGTGTCGGTTTTTCGTGGCGGTGTGCGCGCGCATCGTAAAGATTTACTCTCATCATTTTTCCCTAACGCGCCAAAAGAAGTATAACTTCAATAACGACAAACGTACAAACAATAAGGTGTCTGAATAGTCGGTTTAATTACTGATAATGCATCGGATTCGGAACTTAGAACGCGACACATTTAGCCGTGCAACTATAGAGTGTGTTACACTTAGCGTACGAGTGCCGCAATGCAATCAGACAGAATTCCCATATCTTACCGCCTCGCAAATCAAACACCGTTCGCGTCAAACTTTTAGAGCAGTTGAACATAGCTGTGCAGAATTAAAATTTTGATATAAATACGTAGGTATTATATTTTTGATATATATCATCATCATCAGCTTGTAAGAAACCCAATGTATGATTATGGGCCTCTTCCCGAAGAAAGGCACGGGCATAATCACCACGCCAGACTACGACGTATTGGCGATTTCAAGCTCCGAGAGATTCGCAGTTCTATATTTTCCCACATACGGCGGTACTACAAGGACATTTCTCATATTCAGGTTTCCTCGCGATGTTTTCCTTCACTATTAGCCGATATTAATAAATTGGTAAATGTAAACGAATTCTGAAAAATTCGTTGGTCAATGTTGGGGTTCGAACCTGATACCAGTTATTCCACACGTCAAACTGCTCGACTATCACGACTCATGTATAACATCGAGACAAGTTATCTATATTTAATATTATAAAGAGGTAAAGTTTGTGACGTTGTGGCGGGTAATCTCAGGAAGTACTAAACCGATTTTGAAAATTCTTTTACCAATAGAAAGCCACGTTATTTGTGAATATCATAGGCTATATATCACACTAAGACCAATAGGAGCGGAGCAACAATGAAGAATGTTTTAAAATCGGGTGTTTTTCCTTTCGAGAGCCTCCGCTGCGTGTTAGCCCAAATAACTATTCCATGTGTACGAAGTCGTGGGCAGAAGCTATTAATTAATTATATTATTATAATATTATAAAGAGGTAAAGTTTGTGAGGTTGTAGGGGGTAATATCTGGGAAGTGGGAGAGAAAATGGTCCAACGAAAAGGTTTATTACGAACACTGCCTTAACGATGAGATATATATGATTGAGTTCTAGAAAAAAGTTGTAGCTTGATAATGCCTATTACCGCCCAACGGAGTGGGCAGGGGTCAGCTAGTGGATAAATAAATGCCAATTTTAAATTTCTATAGTAATATTTTAAATTTGTTTTAAATCACACTTTTGACCATGTTATGCGTACATCCAAACTTCGGCTATATTCAGAGCGGCCAAAAAGATTGACGAGAATCGTAAGACAATAAACAATCTTATACTCAGATATTGTAACAGAATGATTTTAACACTAATTTACGTCTAGCATAATACGAAACCATAATTAAATTTCATACATTTTTTACTAAAGTATTCTTTAAAGTAAGTCTAAGTCAAAATTTTGCTCTGCAACGTCATTGCAAAACTACGTATAAGCTTTAATTTTTTTTATCCCGGATTAAAAAATGCCGAGATTACAGTATTGACTGGTGGAAAATCAATCCGATGTCCACAGGTTCGAACCCCGGCATGTACCGACGGATTTTTTGAAATTCTCGTATGGTTACTAATTTAAATTGGTAATACTATCAGCTGACGGTGAAAGAAAACATCGTGAGGAAATCTGAACCTAAGAAATGTTTTTATAGTACTACTGTATGTGAGAAAATATAGAACTGTGGATTTCTCAGAATTGAAATCGCCAATTTCTCATGGGTTGGCACCATGATTATGCCCATACGTTCCTTCGGTAAAAGGCCTATGGCCCCACAGTGGGTCGCTTACAGGCTGCTAATGATGATAATGAACCCCTATGTACGTATGTTTGTATATATTTGTAAAACTACTAATCCGATATGGATGGGGTTTTCATTGTTTACCTACATTTTATTTATTCTAGCGTTTGACCACAATCTCACCGAATAGGAATATTCCAAAATTAGAAGGGGACTGACTCTCAACTTGTACAGTTATACACCTATAAATGCTTTGCGGTAGATTACCAACTTAAAGATAGTAGGTAGTTAGTCAGATAGGCATTAAAAAAACTTTACATTCGGGTGTAAATTTCTTTGTTTAACCAAGCAACCAGCCTTATAAATCCATAATCGTTTAATAAAACCTTTACCCTGTCTTGGCTTGTCAACTATTGAATTATTACAACTCCTAACAAGATTTATTACACTCAAATTATGAAATTATTTAGTACTAAATCATCTACAATTCAAGGGTCTCCCTTTTGGCGTCTACTCCGCTGAATTCTTATACGGCGATAAAAATACCTCCGCGCAGTAAATGAGGGCTTTAACACTATTAAGGGGAAGTCGTTGTAGCTCGACAGTTTAGAGACAGCCCTGAATGTTATAGTCGTACGTTCAAACCGTTTTCAGTACCTATGAGAAAGTTTTGGCGAATTCATGTTTAATCTTAAAACACAAGTAATCATTTGAGTGCTCGCTTATTTCAACTTTGTTATGTGATTACGATCTTCAATGATATATTCAATTTCAAAGGATATCATCATCGGTATCTACCGATTAGCGTATTTCAAATGAAAATTCAAACATTTTTTGATTGAAGAAGGCGTTATTTTGCGGAAATCCATAATTAAACGTTATAGTGAACGTTACTTCGTACTTCCGTCTGGAATAGATTGACCGCTGTCACGTCTCACCACAATAAAAAAACGTTTTATTTGTGTGAGGCGTACCCGAAAAAGTGAAATCTAAAACTTGTAATAGAAAGAGCAAAATAATCATACGCCCACTCGCAACTATCTGAATTTGCTTTGTGACGGAGATAAACAGGTTTAATCGATTGTGGTCATTACACGTCAATCTGCAACATATTTTAATTAACGACATTTTTTGTAATTCTCATATACAACAGAAAGATTTTCTCTTACGTGACAATTAATATCAATCAACTACCACAGGCCGCGTTAAGGAATTTCATTCCAAAATGCAATATGTATCTATATATGAAAATAAATGTTGGTATCACATCACCATGGATGTTAGCACTTAATTTTTTACCATAGAGAAGCATTTTACGCCATTTTACTGAACTTGCCACTAGATGACGATGTTACATCTCAAGTTCTATACCGTTCAACAGTTCTTGGTACAGGTACATATTTCAGCACCAAAATATCGCTAGGCCAATAGCGTTGTCAGTTCCAAAAAAAAAGCACCAAAATTATTTTCATTCTATCCTTTTCATCATAATCACAATTACAACTATATTAGCCACTAGACTTAGCTCGCGGCTTAGTTCACGCTAGTATACATTTTGATAGTAAAATACAGACCATGTAATGTAGCATTCTATAGTTGAAATGTCTTTTAAAATCGTTTGAGTATTTTTTAAACCTATCTATTGCAAACAAAAAAACAGGTGTTGTCTCTTTACAAGTAATTTAGATAAATAGTACTAACCGTGTGTGGAGACGTGACCACAGCTAGTTTAATTGGAGCTCACATAACGACACTTAAACCAATAAAAAATTAGACGGTTCTGAATAAAGACACATTGATCATATTTGTACAAGTTGATATTATGTCAATAACCATTAAAAGGTATTGTATTATTTTAACATTCTATAAAGAGGTTGTATTTAACAATTATTGTCTATACGGGGATGTAGCTCAGTGGTAGAGCGTTCGCTTTGCATGTGAAAGGCCCTGGGTTCGATCCCCAGCATCTCCAAACTATATTTATGAACTTCTTCGCGCTTAATTACATTTTAATTATCACGTAACAGAAACCTCCGCAAGAAGGCTTTAATAAGTTAAAGTATCGATCGTAAGGGGATGTAGCTCAGTGGTAGAGCGTTCGCTTTGCATGTGAAAGGCCCTGGGTTCGATCCCCAGCATCTCCAAACTATATTTATGAACTTCTTCGCGCTTAATTACATTTTAATTATCACGTAAGAGAAACCTCCGCAAGAAGGCTTTAATAAGTTAAAGTATCGATCGTAAGGGGATGTAGCTCAGTGGTAGAGCGTTCGCTTTGCATGTGAAAGGCCCTGGGTTCGATCCCCAGCATCTCCAAACTATATTTATGAACTTCTTCGCGCTTAATTACATTTTAATTATCACGTAAGAGAAACCTCCACAAGAAGGCTTTAATAAGTTAAAGTATCGATCGTAAGGGGATGTAGCTCAGTGGTAGAGCGTTCGCTTTGCATGTGAAAGGCCCTGGGTTCGATCCCCAGCATCTCCAAACTATATTTATGAACTTCTTCGCGCTTAATTACATTTTAATTATCAAGTAAGAGAAACCTCCGCAAGAAGGCTTTAATAAGTTAAAGTATCGATCGTAAGGGGATGTAGCTCAGTGGTAGAGCGTTCGCTTCGCATGTGAAAGGCCCTGGGTTCAATCCCCAGCATCTCCAAATTATATTTATGAGCTTCTTCGCGCTTAATTACATTTTAATTATCACGTAAGAGAAACCTTCACAAGAAGGCTTTAATAAGTTAAAGTATCGATCGTAAGGGGATGTAGCTCAGTGGTAGAGCGTTCGCTTTGCATGTGAAAGGTCCTGGGTTCGATCCCCAGCATCTCCAAACTATATTTATAAACTTCTTCGCGCTTAATTACATTTTAATTATCATGTGACCGACACCGTTCGATGAAAGCTTTAATATGTTAAAGTGTTGTAAGGGGATGTAGCTCAGTGGTAGAGCGTTCGCTTTGCATGTGAAAGGCCCTGGGTTCGATCCCCAGCATCTCCAAACTATATTTATGTGTGTCTTCGTTTTTAATTACATTTTAATTACTACGTAAGGGAAACCTTCCCAAGAAGGCTTTAATAAGTTAAAGTATCGATCGTAAGGGGATGTAGCTCAGTGGTAGAGCGTTCGCTTCGCATGTGAAAGGCCCTGGGTTCGATCCCCAGCATCTCCAAAAAATTTTAATTGTTATTGCTATTAATTTACTTACCAATATTATTAAATAGCTTACCAATATGCTATATATACTATCCTATATACCTATTATAGGTAAGGGAAGCAGATCCTCATATACCTCAGAGTTTGCGAACAACTATAAGGAACTGTTCCCGTACAAAGCAAAAAATAACCACAGCCGAATGTTCTGAGCTGCCATGAATCCCGCTATAATACTCTACTTAAGCTACTCCCATAGCTGCGTCTATAATCACACTACATGCAGATGTGGGAAGACATTATCTTTATGCGTTAAGAACTATCGGGCTACGTGACCATATGATAACTGCGCTGACGGTTTTTACACACATCAAAGAAGCTTAGCGAACGCTAATGTTAAGTCATTAGAAAGACATAGGTGTGGCAACGTAACGTAACGGTGTGGTAATCTGCGCGTTTACCGGAATAATTTTTGACGTTAATTTTGGCTTAACAAGTAGTCGAAGCTTCGTTTCGCATATATAGGAGTAGTATTATAATAATGCTTATTATACACAATAACACTTCAACTAACTTCATGGTGTGTTACATAGGTGGGCAGAACTACAGAACAAATCAGAGTATAAATTCATTCTGAACAATTTCTCATAATTTCAAAAATTAAAAAATCTACTATCAAGCCTGGTGTAGCATTAGCTCTCATGAGACCAGAACAGACAGACAAGACATTTTCACTGACATGAAATAGCTGGCACCAGCAAGTTGCAGACTAATGTTGTAAAAAACCGTAGAACCTTCAATGATAGAAAAAAGTATAATAATCATTATTCCAAATAAACCATAAAAATGTTAATGTAAAAGTTTTTTATTGTTGCAACAACAAAGTTACAATCAGAAAGTATAATACTAAGTAATAAAAACTCTGTTGACGACGGTTAACTCGGCGTCGAAATAATAACGCTGAGCGCGTCAGCGGCGGTTTAAGGTAACGGATGGAACTCATCTTAATTCTTGACCCTTGTTCTAGATCTCCAGAATACGCTACAATCACCAGGTATTTCTGGTGCGCCTTCCAGCACGAAATATGCGGCCTTCGATATTACTATTGCACCATTATAATGTGGGTGTTATCATCCTCGTGCCGTCCGGGTTACATAATGGTATGACATGCAGATTCCAAGACAACCACACTCAAGAAAGTCAGGAAGAAAATCGCCATTTTTAATAATACGGTACAAAAACTACAAAATAAAACATTAGCCTGTTTTTATTTGTTTATTTCGTTTTAATTTTGGTATTTAATCAATATTCCAGTAGATTATTACTAAGTAATGATATCACAAGTTTCCTGCGATAATTTTAATACTCTAACAAGATGGTGGCCCTTTTGTTAGAACTTTCCAAGGAGTTTTTGTGGCAAGTCAGAGTCCAAACACAGTGGTATTATTTCGCATTCACTTCACTTGTGCACTATAACCAAACTATATTACGTAAGACACCACCAATATTAGAAGATATACAACCAAACACCATAAGATCATTACATAGTATAAAACAAAGTTCCCTACCGCGTCTGTCTGTCTGTCTGTTCGCGATAAACTCAAAAACTACTGAACGGATTTTCTTGCCGTCTTTACCAGTAGATAGAGTGATTCATGAGGAAAGTTTTGGTATATAATTTGTCGAGCATTTTTTTTAATCAGGGCGGGACAATGTCTGCCGGGCCCGCTAGTTATGAATAAAATATAAAATCAACTGCATGACATTCCAAGATCCCGCCAAAAACTCTATAGTCTGTCTATATTTTTAAACTCAAGTCACGTGTAAAATCTGGAACAGATTATAACCCGGTTTTCATAAGTTAGTTTCAGACCTGACACAGTTACAATAACAAGTAACTTACCGTAACCCCTACCGTACTGTAACAAGTAACGTAACCGTTATGGTTGACTTATAAGAATATTTTATTATTAAGGCAGGACAACGTCCGCCGGGTCCGCTACTTACAATATAAAATTGAATAAGAACAAAGTACAGCCTAGCGGCACTTAATGACGAGATGTAGTAAAATGGAAATGTGAAAAACCTTCACTATAAAAAACAATTAGATGAACCAACTCTGATGTAGATCGATCAAACAGTGGTGGAGTTTACATACATACACACACTTTTATATATATAGATAATAAAGACGACAGCAAAATCGTAGCAAGTTTTTGTATGGCATATTTGTAAGGCCTTAATGTCGATTTTGTCGATTATTATACGCTGAAACGTGCATTATTAAATGAAAATGCAAACCAAATCCAGGTACAACTGCTGGCACAAGTTAATAAAAGATAAAAGAAACGTATCCTACAATGTTCGCAATGGGATAGCAAACATCAAAGTTAATTTACAAACAGATCGACAATTTCGGAAGTCGCAGTAAAAGCGTGTAATAAGTGTACTGAGGTAACGGTCGGAATTAGCAATAAAAACTTTTTTACAATCTCCGCACAGAGGGCGAACTATGTTGGATTTTTGTAGTGATGAGGAGAGTATATCGACATTCTTTCCGACACGATTTTCACCTACGTTTTATACACGTATTATAAATACATATAACACTTCTACCTGCTCATTCGGTCCCTTTGTCTTCAAAATAAATCGACACTTTCGGCATCTTTTGTAAAATTATTGTACTAATGCAGAAACGTAATAAACAAACAACAACCTTGACAAATCTTACAAAATTTTTAATTATAGAAATTTGTAGTTTCTAGATAATCAGAAATCTACGTCGTTTTTGTTTTCCAAGTACCTATACATTTTAGAAATTACTTTAAGGCAATCTGCACGCTGCCATAATGATAATTAATGTAGTATGAAAAATAAATGCTGGAGGTCGAGTGTGCGAAGGTACGAAATACGACGTGTGCCGATATTTTTTTTTTTTAATTCGGCGTACTTTGACTAATCATACTTTGTAATACTATCAGCTGACGGTAAAAGACAACATCTGAATTTAAGAAATGTACTTGTGGTAAAAATATATATAAGTGTATAGTATAATAATATATAGGTTTCACTTTCGCTGGTGAAAGTCGCCAACAGACCGTAAGTTGCAGTAATTATTGCACATAACTTCCCTCGAGGATAGAGATATTTGGTCCTTTAAAGCTGGTGTTCTACAAAAAAAAATTATAATAAATTCTGATACTAAATTTAAGACACAGTATAGAATGTACCCCATCACTATCATTCGACGCAATAATTCTTGTTCGCAACTCATTTACATTTCTTTATTAGATCGCGCTTAAATTGAGAAAAATACCTACACAGACCTTTAATTATAGAAAGTATCTAATTATACAACTCTGTAAATATAATTTACCATAACAATAAAATATAGATTCTAAACTAGAGATAGATTAATATTCCTATTATGAGACATACCGTACCCGTACTTACCGTGACGTACACAAAAGAAAAATATGACATAATTTTTTTTGAAGCATTTATTTGCGGCTTAGTTGCGCCATGTTAGGAGACCACGTTAATAGACATAGATACAAATCCCATGTCTCTGTAAAGGAAATATTGTGATGAAACAGTAGCATGGTACTGTCCACAAGTTCGGAATTTGTTACAAAGAATATATTTATAGGTGTGATAAATCAGCTACGTTTAAAAGCCAGTCAATTTTTTCTGTTTATACCCAACGCTAAAACTGTCTCCGTATAAAAATTCTAATCCTATTTTCATATCCATCTAGAGAGTTCAATTGGTATAGTAACTGTAGGACATTGAAAAAAAATAACCAACGAATACATACCACCAGTTTATCTTCTCGTAATATTAACGAGCAATTTGATCAAGGCTGTCTTTTTGGTATTTCCCAAGAACAAATCGTTCGAAGAAATAGCTAAACATCAGAAATAAATCAAATATTATAACATAAGAAACAAATCGTTCGAAATCTTCGTAAGAAGGGATTCTATAAAAAGTGTCCAAGTTTACACTATAGCTGTTACTTAATATAAGTTTACCATTTCAAAACCAAGATTCGTTATTTTTGCTATCGCTTTACACTTAGGAAATACTTCGATAGATGGCCGCATTCTAGCCACCATAGTTGTCAACCCGTTTCAAAATAGAACAGATTAACTTTATAATATAACTTATCTTTTAATGCCTGGCAAGAATTAGCAACGCACCAATATTTAAATATAGTAAGTAGATTCAAATATTGATTATATTTACAGATATGTAATTGTTATTATCGTAAAATCACACTTATATCTTAGAATTGTCTACTTACTGCCGACTTTCACATCGTTAAACATTATTCTTCATTACCGCTTACCTGAAAAACACGTGCGCAATCGCGGTATTGGCCGATATATCAACTCTAACTCGCTATACATCGTACTAATAGCGCCATCTCTCGAACCCGCGCATAAAATTGAATGTTTTATAGAAACGCTATCGCAATATGTATGAGACGGTGCCGCGGTGTACCAAGACACTAGAGACTGTCAATACAATAAGAGCTAGACCACACCGCAAAACAATCACGCGCGTTTTACGTTTTGAAACGTGCGTGTATACGCACACATTATTTATGTTATAGATTAGCAAACTAACATGCAGTCTACCTACTGTTAAGTAAAAACTACAACTTAAGGTTTTTTTGTTTTCGAACTGACTACGCTATTGTTCTAGCAAGGCCTTAACAGCTTCACCGGACTACAGAACATAGTCATGTATGACCAATTATTATCTATTTATAATTTTTGTTGTATCATTTAAAATTTTCGCCATAAAAAAGTTTCCCGTCTGATAATAAAGCAAATAATATAAAATACGTTGATTAAATAATATACATTATTTTTTTATTGTGTTAAGGTATATATCGTAAGTTATATTTAATGTTCGCAAAAATCGCGAATAAGGAAATAAGGAATTCTATCCGCGTAATGCGGTATATAAACGGAGATTAAAAACCGCGCGGCAAGATATAACAGTGTGATCTTAGCCTAATATGTAATTAATTTGTATATAAACTTTAAAATAAGTAAGATTTATGATTTCAAATATATTTTTACCAAAATTTACTACAAAACATTCTTAAAATGTTTTCTATACTCTCCCAAAATCTGACGATACTTACCTTACAGGTAATTTTAATGTATGAGCTTTATTCACAAAGTAATTGATTGTTCATATGATATACCTATTATAAAAAGACCAGTGTAGCGTATATATTCTAAGAACGGTAAAAAATAATAAATGACGTTGTCTCTCCTAGAGTATGTATAAAGAACATTACGTCTGTCCTATGACTGCAAACTATATCATCTACTACTATATCATCTTTTTTACGTTAACTATTTTCATTTATCTTGATGATGCTTGTTCAAAAAATTATATATTATAGCAATTCACATAAAAAGCTACGTATAATAAATATATAAGCCGTATTGAAGCAAGAAAATGTATCTGAAACATTTTTCAAAAGGACAAAATTTATAGACGTGCAATTGAATTTCACGGTTGATTTCAACGGGTTCGGGCCGTTTGAAAAATCCTTACGGGTTTTCAAATTCGGAACGCATCTGTCAAATAATTGCGGGAAAACATAGACGACGGTGTTGCCAGCCCGAACGAAGGGTCGCCGCGTGTCAAACGGGAAATAGTTATTTATGGGCACCATTCACAAATTGCATTCGTGGCCGAATTGATATATTGGAATGTTTTATATGTAAATGCGGTCCTAAGACGAATGGGTTGGCCCAGAAACTGATATTACATGATTTAGATGCAAGTCACGATTCTAAGTTACTGTATGAAGTGAGTCAATAGTATAACTATTTTCTTATCAGCGAAGTTATGAACATATGGCTAAATAGGCAAAATGACATACTTATTAACGAAAAAAATTCTTATAGGATGGCTTTGAAATTCTGATAGGCAAACTTTTTTTGTAATGAAAAGTGGTGGGGTAAACACTGTGTCGGGTAGAATCTTGAAAACACCGGTTCTCGTCCAATCACCATAGTTAAGCAATGTCGGGTGCAGTCAGTACTCGGATGGGTGACCGCCTGCGAACGCCGCGTGACTTTGGCTTTTTGTTGTATATTTTAAATCAAAATGTTTCCCTGTAATACAAAAAATTCACTTCTATCGTGTGTCTTTATGGCGCATCCTGTATTTATAACATTTTTAAATCCTTACTAATATTACAAATGCCAATGTGAGTTTGTTTGTTGTTTACGTGTTTATACCTTTAATATTCAACAGATCATTATGACATTTTGCATACACGTTATCACGAGTACAAAAAAGGATATAGTGTATCATCCATAAAAAAATACTATTTCCGAGGGACGGGTCATATCTACATTAACGCGAGCGAAAGCGCCAGCCAACACTAGTAATTTATATATCAAAACAGGTTGTTTTTGCTCATGACAATCGTGTCCGTGTATTGCGTCTACCATACACCAGATATAACACGGTGTCATAATAGAATACTTAGGGGTGTCGCTTTCTGTGTTCCAGTATTCAAACTGTTTGGTTGGTTTGTCGCGTATCGACATCAACTAACCAACTGTTCTGCACAGTTCGTGAGCCTTGCAGGTCGGCATAACTCTGACGACTGTCGATGCAAATAACAGCCGGTTATTATTACAGTAATCTATATAGATAATAAGAATGTAAATCTAACGTGCCTGTACTTTTTAGATTTATGTGAAAATAAAAGTTCAGTTGTCTTGGAATAAGTAATAAAATACATTTCAATCATTTTGAGGAATATCTGTCAATCTATCTGTTTCTTTGACAGTCTGTTTGTTTGAACACGCATCACTATTAAAGTATTGCGTTCCGAATAAAACCTCACCACCGCTCACAAAATAATCATAAAGCATATCCTCGAGTAACATTTAGTCTTAGTTTCATTAAAATCGGTTCACTCTATCAAAATTTATTGCAATTGTTATGACGACGCGACTTAAGTACTAGAGAAAAGTTGATACAATAAATAGAATTAATACATTCAGATGATTATATTAATCACTGCTTTTTTACATTAGGTTCCACGTGGACGGAGTCACGGGCACAGCTAGTTAACAATATAATTTACTATTCTTATACAATAAAGTACAAACTATTAAGGACATAATTATTTCGCTGTTGATTGTTTGTAATTATTTACGGGAGATCTAACTCCATCAGCGGTACTCTTTTATGTGTATACTAGCGGGCCCGGCAGACGTTGCCCGCCCTGATTATAAAAAAAATCCTTGATGAATTATATACCAAAACGTTCCCAATGAATCACTTTATTCACTGGTGAAAACCACTTGAAAATCCGTTCTGTAGTTTTTGAGTTTATCGCGAACAGACAGACAGACAGACGCGGTAGGGAACTTTGTTTTATACTATGTAATGATATTGATGGCTATTCTATATAATAGAAATCTTAGTAAGCCAAATTGACAGGGACTGCAATATAGAAATAAATATAAATATTATCCAAGATAATTTGTTTCACAAACAAACAAAGTCAATTGAATTATATAAATGTAGTAAATTATAAGAATATATTAACATTCCCATACGGTTCGTAGTCACGTTTACATCGGGCTGTCTAGTTTCTGTAAATCATTTTGTCATTTCACTACACGGAGGTCAATACCGTGGACGCAAAACTCGTGACCCCATTCGTTATTCACGATAAATGACAATACAGATAACTTTTTGTTTTAATCATTACATAGTATAAAACAAAGTCCCCTACCGCGTCTGTCTGTCTGTCTGTTCGCGATAAACTCAAAAACTACTGAACGGATTTTCATGCGGTTTTTACCAGTGGATAAAGTGATTCATGAGCAAGGTTTTAGTATATAATTTGTCAAGGATTTTTTTTTATAATCAGGGCGGGACAACGTCTGCCGGGCTTGCTAGTATCTTATATTTTAACAAATTGTGTATAACAAATATTAGTTATTTATTTTATAGATTTGAGCAAGTGCTCAACCTCACCACAACGTCATCTGACATCAAATGATCATGCGGTTTAGGACAAACTTAAAGAGGACCGGCTCCCAAATGCAGCTGTCGGAACACACTTATTGGAACGGAACTAGTGGGTCCGAAAGACGTTGTGCCGGCCTGATAATTAAAAAAGTTGGTTGTCTCTGAAGTCGGTTTGCGGACGATAGTTATTTTACATGACAACGTTATAAGAAAACATTGATGAAAAATTGCATACTTGTATGAATTGAATTGAATTATGCTATACAGGTATAGATATATGCGTCACAAGCCGAACGCTTAGGCCCATCGCGCCTCTCTATCGCTTGTTCCGCTTGTTCCGCGCTCTCGCTTGCACGTTCGGCCCAGGCGAAACGTGACAATGAGTCATGATTTTTCGTGCATGCAGCAGGCGCGGCGTTCATCGGTTTATAAGACGTTGTCACGTTAAAAAATCCTAGAATCAGCCCGCAGGGCCACCTACCGGATCCAATTGTGAATTAAAACCATTGTCGAATTCACTGGAACACACAAAAAAATCATCAAAATCGGTCCAACCGTTTAGGAGAAGTTCAGTCACATACAGACAGAATAATTATATATACGAGTATATAAAGATTAGCGATAGTGTTTCAACCTGAGAGTAATAGCTACTGAAGTGAGTATTAAAAATGTTACGATTTTTCCTTCACCGAAAGCTACGCTGATCCGTAATCAATAAAAAGTAGTTAAAGGGAAACTAGGTTAAACTTAGGTTAGGGTAAGGAAAAATTTTAATTTAGTCAAACAGTACTTAGCTGAGAAGATTTATCTACATATAAATAGACAGAGACAAAATGTGTTAATTATCGATATTCTTTTAATACACAGATAGCTTACATTAGTTGTGTTCAGGCTGCAATGGACTTACATCTTCGTGCTTTTATTTAGCATAATGATGGCATTGTCTACTTCCAAGTTTAACAATAAGGTATAAATTTATGTATTATGCCGGAACTTTTTATATACTTGTGCTAAATAATTCACTTTTTGTACAACCTCTGAAATACCGGGAAAATCTTAGTAAGATATAAATAAAAAAAAATAATAATAATAATAATCTATAAATAGTAAAAAATCAATTGTTATAAACTACTATTGTTACTGTTACCGTTACTGGTTGATAATTGGATAAGTTGGTAATTACTAATAACTACATAGTAAATACGTTTAGTAGCGGAACTCTTTCTATTTAAATTCTGTTTATTATATTACGTGTATGCACTTTTATATAATCAAGTCAGTAAACAAAGATATAGGTACTTCAAAATATTACACATCAATAATTAAGAATGTTGTTGATGTAATAACGCTTTCCACGTAATTTTCAATATGATCCTAATCACCTAACGCCTGTACGTTACTCTTATCACGTGCTTTCCCGATATATGGTGGCATACAAAATACGTAGTATCCTCTTAGTAGTCTGTGTATCCTCTTAGTAGTCTGTGCATACAAAAAAGTAATATATATAATCATGTATGTACATTATGAAAACTAATATTAACCCCTAAATTGTGTTGCAAATTATTATAGTAGTTTCTATTTTAGTAACTTATTCATTTAGAGAATAAGTTTTTTGCAGTATATAATGAGACTGAGGTCAAATAAGATGGATTAATATTTCTATCAAGATTACTTAATTTTTCAATTTTTATAAGTTTTTTATGAAAAACCACAGTCAAATTTATGTAATATCATCAAACATGAATTATAATTTGACTCATATTTACTACGTTTATTTTTGTTTTTAATAGCCAGCAATTTATTAAAATAAGAGAAGCTGTATTTTAACTGCACCTTACCTAATGTATAAAGTGCTATCTGAAAAAAAAGGATTGTGTGGTTTTATGAAACCACGGTAAAAGTGAAACTTTTTTACACACTATAGACATTTAACTAATAATAGTCTATACACTACACGGTCAGCTGCTGCGAACTATAGGCGCCGCCATATTGGCCCTGGCTGCTCTGACGAGCGCCTTTCACTTTGTCCCTACTCCGCGGCCGACCATCACGCGACATGCAACACACAGACGAAAAAGTTTGAGACGATGTAATAAAAGTTTCACTAAAAAAAAGGATTGTGTGGTTTTATGAAACCACGGTAAAAGTGAAAAAGTTTTTCACACTATAGATATTTAACTAATAATAGTCTATACACTACACGGTCAGCTGCTGCGACTATAGGCGCCGCCATATTGGCCCTGGCTGCTCTGACGAGCGACTTTCACTTTATCCCTACTCCGCGGCCGACCATCACGCGACATGCAACACACAGACGAAAAAGTTTGAGACGATGTAATAAAAGTTTCACTTTAATAAAGTACAAATAATTGACAGCTCATATAATAGAAAAAAAAGCTCATATAATAGAAAAAAATAAACTTTTGTGTTATGTAAGTTCACATATACAAATTTCATTCTTACGAAATATTAAAATTACCGGAGACAACAATCTGAACTCTGCAGTCTTAAAATTCTAAGCTTCAACAATAATTCAAATAATTAAATAAAAATAATTCAAAGTCAAAATAATTTCGGGCCATAAAGCATAAATATAGAAGAATTTAAAAATCCGGCGTTGGTAGCACCTGCTAACATTTTGACATTGACATGTTAGTTTGTTGTCCTTGACATGATGTTGCCACCATCTTGTTGGAACATTGAATTAACACACTATATTACCAATTAATGAATTAACTACTCGACAATGGAAATTAGCAAACACTCTGGGTGAGAGAAATGAAATAACTCAGACAAAGAAGATGGTACGCCACTATTAACAAGGAGATTAAGATAAAAAAGATGGATAAAAGAATATGTACGAAATATTATAATATAGAAGATTTGGCGCTTATGCCTTTATATTAACTTGGACACGGAAGAAAATTGGTTAAAGGATATATAAGAACTATCTATATTTACAACTTCAGAATTGGAAAAACGAAATAATTCAGACAAAAGGAAGTTGGTACGCTACTATTATCAAGGAGATTAAGATAAAAAGATGGATAAAAGAATATGTACGAAATATTACATAGAAGATTTGGCGCTTATGCTTATGCTTATGCTTATGCGCTTATGCCTTTATATTAACTTGGACACGGAAGAAAATTGGTTAAAGTATACATAAGAAATACCTATATTGACAACTTCAGAATTGGCAGTATGGATTAATTCCTTCGCCTGTCCTATTGGACGAATATTATTACCTACTGTCCTTGACATGAATTGATGTTTACAAAATTATTAGATACACAGTATACCTCTTTGCGTAGTATCCTCTTAGTAGTCTGTGATTATTAGGCTCTGAGTGTTCTATGTAATTAGAGATAATTATGGAATTCACCGAAAAAGTTGTATTGATCACTGGCGCAAGTTCAGGTATCGGTGCCGCTACTGCAATCTACTTATCTAAACTTTCTGCAAAATTAGTTCTTGTTGGTCGAAATGAGAAAAATCTACGAAGGATTGCCTTGTATTGCGAAAACGCAAAAGGCATCAAACCGTTACCCATAACAGCTGACGTGACTGAAGATGCGGACATCGAGAGAATAGTGAACGAGAGTATCGAACATTATGGAAAATTAGACGTTCTAGTTAATAACGCAGGTATTATCGCTATGGGCGGTATAAAGAACTCTAACATGGAAACATACGACAAAATAATGTCGACAAACTTGAGAGCAGTTTATCGTTTAACAATGATCGCCGTTCCGCATCTCATACAAACAAAAGGGTGCATTATAAATATATCTTCTGTATCCAGCACTAAGCCAAGTACTATGGCATTGGCCTACAATATATCCAAGGCCGCCATCGACCACTTCACCAAATGTGTTGCATTAGAACTGGCTCCAGATGGTGTTAGAGTGAATTCTATCAACCCTGGCTTTGTCAAAACTAATTTACTGAAAGATATTGGATTGACAGAAGAACAACTCGAATTGTTTGTCAAGAATGTTGTTGGTAATACACCATTGAAAAAAATTGTTGAAGGGGATGAAGTGGCTGCTCTCATTGCATTTTTAGCCAGCGACAAAGCAAAAAGTATTACTGGCTCACATTACATAATTGACGCTGGTAGTTTATTACGTTGAATTGATATCAATTTTTATTTCATAACTTATATGTAATCAACTTTTTTTTTTATTGTAGGACGGCTAAGTGACTGCACTGTGCCTGATTTTTACAACGTTTTTTTTTTACAACTTTCATTATTCCTATAATTTCATTTAAAAGCATCAATTTTTTTTTCTAAAACTAATCTATTTATATTTTCCTTATTATTAACTCTTTATTTGTAATTTACCAATAACATACTAATCAATATTTTATTTTTTATTATTTAGTAGCTTAATAATCTTCACAACTGTAATAAATAAAGTACTAGACTAGACTACTAGACTATAGGTAAAGCAATCTGTATAGACAAAAAAAAAGTGTACAAACAAGAATTTTTAGTTGGAAAATGATTATGCTCTATTCCTTTTAGGATGTGGAGTGTTGGCGGTTTTAATATAAAAGATTGAGAAATATACTGTTATATGGTTTCCTCTAATACCTAGCTTATACAGTGTTCACAAATTCATACTAATTTATTGTACTGACAGTCTGAGACATAATGAAATTGCATTTAATAATAAAAATATATATGTATATGCAAAAATAAACATTCTAGTGTCATGAATCTTAGTGTGAATATACCAATATATAGTTTAAATTGGTAAAAATACTTTATGAATATTAACTAACTATACTAACAAATATATAAATTAGTTTTTAGTCAAAATATAAAAAATGTTAGAGGCTTATATGTATTGTGCCAGTATTTACAGTTATTATATTAAAAGCATTATATAAAAAAATGTTTTTATGTTCCTACCTGTTTATAACTGAGATTAGGGGTGAGGTAGGGTAGGGTTCAAATGTATTAGTTATATTTAATAATGTCCACGAAAAATATAAATTGTTCATGATGTTAGCAGTGATAATCTTGTCACATTCCTGTCAATTATTACATACTTGAAATTAAAGAAATTATTTTGTGGCATTTAAAACATCATTTTGGTGGTGTCTTATGAGGTGCTTTGTTATGAGTAGTTATAATAACTCAGGATTCAAGTGGCATCTACTTTTATGAGCTGGCGGCAGCGGTCGGATTCTATATGTTATATCTTTAACATTTAAACAATAAACATTCTGTTCATTGAATTGTGATTTCATTAAACACCGAAAATTTGCTAATTGTTAAGCACTTTTTACTACGGAATTACGTATCTATCTAAAGTGCCTATCTGTTAAAGCACTCCTTTATTATACTTCCTTAATACATTCGTGTGAATTAAATAACTTTCTTGTACGCTAGAAAAATGTAAATGATCCAACACATATACTTAAGGAAAGGCCATCCCATAATAAAATTGAAATTAGGTATATATGGCTAAATAGGCTATTAAAAGTCATAGGTTTAAAAAACATCTTTACGTATATTCATTACTATAAAACCAGCTTTGATTAGATACTCGACGATCGAAATTACACCTGCTTATTCAGTCTTACTTATTGATATATTCTCATTTACATGTTAGAAAGGCTTTATATTTTATGGTAAATGATAGAGGTCTGCCGAAAATCATTCAAAAATTACTGGATACATTTTGTTCGAATTATATTAACATCTAGGACACTTAGTCCTTATCTAAAAAAAATATTACGAAGTCTTAATCACTACATATTATAAAACAAAGTTCTAGGCCGCGACCATCTGTCTGTCTGTTCGCGATAAACTCAAAAACTACTTAATGCATTTTCATGCAGTTTCCTTAATAGCTAGAGTGATTCACGAGGAAGGTTTAGGTATATAATTTATCAAGGTTTTCTGTAAATTGGTTGAAATATAATTGCTGGAAGTGTCGGAAGAAGTCTAGCCGCCTGGGAGCTTTCTTCGAAAACGCTAACTAAAAACAAACTAAAAAACAAGATAATAAACAACGCAGACGAAATCGCGGGTATCAGCAAGTGGATCAATAGAAAACAAGTTCATCCATGATCATTTATAACTAAAAGGTTTATATATATACGTTACCTTATGTATTGAATTAATTGTAATTGAAATGATGATTGCTTTGTGGTAGTGTTTGAAAATTAAATTCATGCCTTGATAGAAATGGGTGCAATGATGGTTCGCACCGACTTCCAATACATCTCTAGGTAGTACACATATTCATATGTTTTATTTAATTTGGTTAATTTGATAAACTATTTATTTTCCGCTTTTTAGTGCCTTATGGGTTTTTGATTGATATTGAAGTCAGTTAATACTTTTTTTTGAAAATTTACTTTATTTTTCCATTTTTCGTGTACATAAATATATTTTACTAGCAGTGCCCGCGAACTCCGTTCCGCCTTAAGTATATTAAAATATGCGCATTTTTGCGGTATGGTATCTATCGGTATGGTATGCGATATGGGTTCAATTGGTTGTACAATAAGTAACGTTTGGTACGAACACAACCTTATCAATAATCCATGATAGTTTCTACCACCAACTCGGCTACCATCGCTTCACACATAATACACCTTAAGTAATGTAATTACAATGCTTGCGTCATGTTGCAACACAGCAACGAACATAAGCACAATAGGCTCCTAAGAATTGAAGAGTTTTTTTTAATAATATTGGTGGCAAACGAACATACGGGTCACCTAATGGTAAGTGATCACGGCCGCCCATGGACACCTGCAACACGAAAGGAAACACAGATGCGTTGCCGGCCCGTAAGAAAGGAGTAGGCTCGTTTCTTGAAAGTTTTCTTACTTTGTCACGGATCCCATGATCAGAACCTAACCAAATTCTCATCAAACTACCCTTGAAGTATATCCTTTCCAATAAAAAATGAATCATCGAAATCGGTTAGCGTGATATTGACTTATTCGTCTATTTGTCGTGTACATACTTAATGCAAATTTAAATCTTATACGGTTTTGCACTGGATGCCGTTGTCGGAACTGGACAAATTGAAATGGGACCACATGGGAAGTACCAGCTTTCAAATAATAAAAGAATAATCAAAATCGGTTCACCCAGTCCAAAGTTATGAGGTAACAAACATAAAAAAAAACAGTCGAATTGATAACCTCCTCCTTTTTTGAAGTCGGTTAATAATTAAAGCATAGCACAGTGGGAGTGTTTCCTGTAATAGCCGCTGGACTAGTTACCTATATATTACGTTTACGTTGAAAATCTGTCGCCAAGTGTGTTCCGGCGACTTTTTTTCTCGAACTGACTACGCTATTTACCTGGCAAGGTCTTAATAGCTTCACCGTACTACTGTTCCGGCGACAACATTTAATAACCAGTCATCTAGATTTGGCGTCGATTTGTGTAAAATTTCGTTAAATGTGACTAAAAACTTTTAATAATGGATCTTCATAACGAAATTGTGAAGATTTAGTGTTTTAAGATTCCAGATCATACGTCGTAGAAAACACGACACCGGTCAATAGTAAAAAGCTTCCAAAAAATGTTGATACAGGGCCCCTTTAGGTCTGACTACATCACTCCTCATGATTTTATATGTATACTAGCAGGCCCGGCAGACGTTGTCCCGCCCTGATTATGAAAAAATCCTTGACAAATTATATACTAAAACGTTCCTCATTAATCACTCTATCCACCGGTGAAAACAGCATGAAAATCCGTTCGGTAGTTTTGGAGTTTATCGCGAACAGACAGACAGACAGACGCGGTAGGGGACTTTGTTTTATACTATGTAATGAAGGTACTCTGTGCTCGTAACCTATTTGTATGACTAATAATACATTATACTTTACTACATTGTTACACTTTCTATGTGATCTTTAGGAACTAATCGATATTTCTATAAAATTAATCAAAATGATAGAACAAATTTACAAAATCGCGTAATAAAATTCATCCTGAATCTATTATCCCGTACCCGTTTGTAAAAATTCCTAATACAGATATAATCAAACACTTGTATAAACATTTATTCAACTTGTGTCGACTTAGTAGGTAAATATCCATTCTGCAATTTAATTTCGAAATTAGCAAGTACCAATGTCAAGACCAGTACCTTAGAACTATGGTATCTCGAGATAATCGAGATAATAATATGCGTTTACGCATAAAAAGAAACAGGTTCGAGTTCTATTGCCGTGACCATCCTTTTTTCAGGTAAATTCACATACCCAGAATTTCTAAGCATCCTCTCGTATCATTGACTTTTCATAATGTATGTGCATAGAATAATATTAATTTATATAAGTTTTTACATTGTGAAATGAAATAAATATTTTTTACGTAACAAGCATAAAGTAACTTTCAAACAGTATATCAATAGGGGATGTAGCTCAGTGGTAGAGCGTTCGCTTTGCATGTGAAAGGCCCCGGGTTCGATCCCCGGCATCTCCAATTTTTGTATTTTGACAACCAAATATCTCGTTTAATCGTTCACTTCAGTCTAGGTTCGCCAGGTAACAATACCACGTAATAATTATTCTCATTTTAACCTTTTTATGTAAAGTCTATAAAAAATATCTCAATGGACTGCTTCTATTCTTAATATTAAAATAATTGTTCTATATTGTAAACAATCCTAATATTTGTGATTGATATAGAAATAGATTTTTCAATAGAAAATTCTTCATATAACAATAGTGGTGCTACTTTTTTCAAATGCGAAAAGGTTAGTGACTAAGGAAGCTAAGACTCATTAAATTAGCAATAGATAAAAATCATATTAAAATTTATAACTATAATAATCTTTCGGGCTATATTTTAATCATCCTAACAAATGAGATCCTACAAAACTACTCTTATAGCTAATATGATATTAAGAGTAAGCATAATTATCATAGCACGTAAATTGTAAATTAAATACAATGTAAAATATACCTAAACCCTACTTTCTTTTTTTTTTTCAAACCAAGGCAACCATTCATCTCAATTAATTTTCCAAGAATAATAATCTTGAAAAAAAGGACTTTTTTAGAACATTCAGTTCATTCTATTCTATATTCTACTAAAATTGTTGGTGCCTTGTGAATGGGCGAAACGAGTTTCAGCTGCAAAATATTTTTACCCGATATTCATACAGCGTCAAACTATCGAATATAGAAATTCTACCGTCATGTACTTTGTACAGTTTCAGTTACTGAAATCTAGGCTTTTTTTTGTTATTAGTATCAGATTCCCAGATGCACATCAAACAAATAATCGTTTCATGCTTAAACGTAACATTATCCAACTACTTTCAAGTGGAGGCAGCTAAGAAATATGATAAAATAACATTTAAAAACTTAATTAAAATTGTGGCGAATCCTTCTAAAACTCTTATGTCATATACATATACACCGCATATACGCAAAAATTACCACAAATACTTACCATAGTAAATTATAAGGTTTCTTCCGCTAACCTTATTTTTAGGATATACAGGCTGAATGTTTAGACAGTAGCAATATTTATGGAGGATAATCAGCACTCGATTCTCGTTCTAAATCAATTTAAAAAAAAGGTGCTTAATAATTGACCGAATTATCTAGAAAAATAAAAAAATATACACAATCCTCTACGAGTCTATGTTAAAGCGCAGTATCAATGATCATCGGGTGATTCAAGTGAAAGTGAACGTTGGAACAAGACAAAAAGGTTTATGGTCCGTTTTATTATCGAAAGATATTAACTCCGGGTCGCCCACTGTAGGCGCTTTGTTTGTATTGCACCTAGGTTTATTACGATTGTGTTTATACTTTTGAAAGTCTTAGAACAAACTTTAACTTAGGTTTTCTTGGTTGTTTATTAGTATCTGTTTTGATATTATTATTTTATATGTTAAATGTAACCCTGAAGTGTCGTGTCCTAGAATACTGCGAGCGTTTAACGTTCCATCTATCTGGTATAGTTGAAACTTGAAAAATACGTCTACATATATTTAGCAATCTTATTCAACATTTTAGATAGAGTCGAGACATTCGCTGAAGGAAAACATCGTGACAGAATCATAGCATGGTGGTAGGGTTTTTTCTAAGTCCGCCTAATTCTAGCTACAGTCCTCAGGTTGAAAATCGTCGTCAAGTACCCTATTGATACGTTATGGCAGCTGCGCTTGAGATGCAGCTCCCCTCCAGATTTAGCACATTTATCGTCTTAGACCACAACGGCATGTAGCGCATATAAAGCATAAAAACAAGTCTATCATTGAAACAGGAATGGTAATTATGCTCTTCACACAAAATTCACGTTCGCAAATCAACAGGATTTAACTTTTCTTGAGCATTATATTTTACGCATCTTCATCAAAATCATGACCCAAAAAATCTAAAAGGCAATCTTCAATACATAGAAACATTAACAAAAAAGATTTGAAGTGTCAACCAAATTTATTTATTGTTACACAAAAATCTCTATTAATAATCACTGCATTATTAATAATTGGTAATATTCGAATTTATATAAAAAAAAAGTAAATGAAAGAACTTCACTGGTAATTTTTTTTTCACAGTTCACAAACCGAAATTACTAATTTTATTTAAATAAAAAAAAAAGGAATGAAAATATCGATTACTCGATTAAATCTACTTACGAAACGATTACTCGATAATTTTAGATTATATATATATACATGAAAGTTTTACCGAATCTTAGTGACACTTGAACACTATGAGAGAGCACGAGCCCGCGGCTCCACTCGTCACTCTAGCCACACTAGGCTAGGTAGTACAATGAACACGAATATCAGACAGTGTCGATTACTTTCCTCTCATCCACCTCCTAAGGCTTAGCAGGGAACATTTAAACTGTCAGGTAAAACTGTCAAATTTCCTATCAAACTTGTAATTACTCCGTTCAGCTACGACAAATTTACAGTTTGCATTTGTTTGACGAAAGTGTTTCATATGAAAACAGGTTTAAACCTCTCATTTCCATTCCAACTGTTATTTGTAAATTAAAAAATAATACATTATCTAATCCGCCTTGGTTTTTAGAATTTTATTTCCTCAATACCTGTTTTACTTGAAATCTTGATATATAATTGGCATTCGATGGAACTATTTTATTGCAAAAAAAAATAATGTGTAAAAAATTAACAATGGAAAATACGTTTTCTACTTAAATTTCCTTGACGTCTTGAATTTTCCATTTTTTGTATTCTATTAACGGTTTTATTTAAAATTTTGATACAATCTTAGCATTTCGTAAGCATCATTTTATTAAAAAGTTATGTATAAAATATGACAGTTCTACCTGGTTATATTTACCTAAATAATACAATCGAAATCACGTACGGATAGTGCATGAGTTGATAATGTTATCAGAACTAACTTTACATTTATATTTGTTCGATAAACCCTAGAGGACTGTTATCTATCAGTCTCAAAATTCAATAAAAAATCATAAAACTCTAGAAGATTATTACCAAGAGCTTGTACATCACTAAACGTACGTTATTTCAAGATAATAAAATCCCAATTTTGCGAGAGATTCCTTACATTAACATAACAGATAACAGCACTTTCAGAAATCAGAGATTTTTTAATCTATCTATATTATAAATTACGTGAATAATAAGGCTACAACAATTTTATAGAAATATACCTAATATTTATTCAAATTCTGAATATAGTTCAATTTTGATTTAACTCGAATTTAAAATATTTTCTCTGTAATTTTTGGATGTTCACAAAAAAAGTATACGTCGTTCAGACAAATAATTTAAAGCATAGCCAATTTATTGAACCAATTTTTTATATTGTTTATTTAATAAATAAAATCAAATGAGGTACAATTAATTTTTTTTTTCATTTAAACATAGAGTTCTTCAATGAAAACTTATGATTTAGAGTAATACTTAAACTTTGCTCAATCGACATACTATGTAATTACGTTTTTCGATATTTACTCATCCCTATTTGAATGAAACATGATGAGGAATGTAAATTTATTATGACCAAAATACAGTTTAAGAAACTTAAAAGATTTATCATTGGTGCCAATAAATAACACATTTATTTGACACATTCTTTGCTCATAGACTTTTTAAATTTATTGCTCGAAGCCAGAGACTTCTAACATACATTGTCATTATATCTATATTATTGTAAGAGTAACTTATTTATCTTAGATATCTATATATGAAGGTAGCTGGAGAACCAGTGACTAAGGAACGTATCTAGTTCAAAAACTCTTTTAAATATTATAAACTAATATTAAAAGAAATCACTTAGGCATAGACTTAAGGCGACATCACCACAACTAATGGATATAGAAAAAACAAACTGTAATTTTAATGAACAATTTTAAATAATAATTTACACTTTACTAAGCCGCAAGTGTAGGTGATAAGTGTATAAGTTAAATGACTAGTGTAAGTGTGAAGTGGTTAGTGTTAAATCAGCAAGTAAACAGAGACTAAGTTAGATGATTAGTGTCATGCGAAGTCATTAAAAACCTTGTCTATTTTTCTGTCGAGTATCAAAATAATTTAATACCATAAACATGTTAACTTATCAGTTATCACTCGCACTTACAACTTATAAGTGTAATCAATAAAAAAAGAACTTTGTTTAATCAAAAGTCTCTAGTGTTGATTTTCGTATTGCCACAATTTAAAATACTTAACTTCAAAGTATAAAGTAGAGATCGGGGAAAATATAAAAAAACTAACTCGTCAATCGCTATTAATAACAATGTTTTTTTACATTATAAGCTCTGTTTAACCTACAGTACACGGAGTAGTCTACCATGATTTTAAAAGCATTTTTGTTCAACAAGAGCCAATATCATCTATGGAAAAATATAAAGACTTTTCAATCGCTTCCTTATTTAACAAACATATCATTATTATCTCTTAACAATTACTCAGATTCGTCGATAGAATCACTAGTTATTTATTCAATGCGAATAAAATCGAGGTGTAACAACAAATTTCGTAAATTATAATACTAAATAAAACACATTCGATTTCGTATCCAACGTCTCACTCGAGTACAATTTAACAGTGGTCAGTCACACTTTATACTCATTTGTCACTATTATCTGGAACATTCCATTTGTCTTCTTGGCTTATTTTTTTGATAATTTTAATTTAACAGTCACAGGTGCTGTAAACTCTAGAGTCGCGACCAGTATTCCCAATCCGAAACGATCGACCCAGATCAAAACATAGCAACGAAACTTATAGAGAAATACATCATTTAATTCTATAAAATCGACTTGTAGCTAGCAAAATGTGGAATCAGATTTACTGGAGTCAGAACTATGACACATCTTACTAATAGATATACCAATAGTCAAGTATTTCTTTAAATTCGTTAAGAATCGGTTATCGTTGAAGTGTAAGGTATCATTGAATGAGTTGGCGACGAGTTTTATACACTTGGTTCCCATAGAGTACTCGAATATTTCCTACTAAGCGTTAAAATATACTGAGTATTAAATACTTGAGTACATTTATACTGTGTACTAAACTACTCGAGTATGTTTATACTGTGTACTAAACTACTCGAGTATGTTTATACTGTGTACTAAACTACTCGAGTATGTTTATACTGTGTACTAAACTACTCGAGTACGTTTATACTGTGTACTAAACTACTCGAGTACGTTTATACTGTGTACTGAACTACTCGAGTACCATTATACTGAATACTAAAATAGTCTAGTACCTTTATAGTGAGTACTAAAGTACTATAGCATATTCTTACTGAGTACTAAAGTACTCGAGTATATTGTTACTGAGTACTAAAAATGATAAACTCAGTACTATTTGTTACTCGTTTCGAAACGGGGCTCGTTACGGTACGGATAGTCATGTGAATTAAGATTACCGGTCGCAGCTGAAGAGTATCAGCACGGTGTCGGGGGTCGCGGCGGCGCACACGCAGCGGCACCGGCACCGGCGGCGCTAGGCGCGCGGCTCCACGGGCGGCGGCGGCACCGGCGGCCCGCACCCGCGGCCCTCTCCACAGGGCCCGCGCCCGGGGGTCGCATGGGCTGCGGCGTGTGCGGGGGTCGCAGCGCTGACGACGACCACACCCGAGTGCAGCGACCCGCAGCGGTCGAGAGACGCGACGGACGCGAGAGAGGGGCGCTCTGTGGCGGCCGGCGACGGAGCGTCCACGTCATTCTGGAACGATCCAACGCGCTCAGCTGGGCCACCGCCCGCTACACACCGGACCGGACCGACGGACCAACGGGACGGGGAGGGAGGGACGGGACGGGGAGTGGGCCACCGTTACTCACTCGCTTAGTTAGGGCCGTGACATCACACAAGCCCTAGCTAAATGTCTCTCTTCGCTAAATTAATATCAAAGCGAATGTACCAATACTATTTTTACAAGTCTAAAAATCATATCCATTAATTCTACGTACGCTCTTTTAATACAACAAATAAATGAATTAAGAATGTCTCAGCTGTACAGCCCTGTGTATCTCCGCAATCAATTTAAACAAATCAATTTATACAAAAAGGCCCTTTTAATGCTGCAGATCGTTGTAATTCGTATTGAAAAATAAATTGAATGAGAAATGAGAGACCGGAAAGAAGTAGCTCTTGGTCCAGGTTAGTTGGGTTGTCAACAATAGCATATAAAAATCTCTTTCCAGTTTAACGCAGTCCTGCATAAAATTTATCAGCCCGAACAGAAAGATAGAAATATAATAGAAAAAGTTCATTAGATATGATAATAATAGGAGCACAAAGTTAGGACTTTAAAAGGCATAGCTTAGAGTTTAGCTCTATAGCTGCAAAAAGGTCTGTAAAAAATGAATTATACAATAAGTTTACTTATCTAATGCGAACCCTTCACTTAATGGAATCACAAAAACAGCTAATATAAGTAAATCGAACGAATGGCACATGATTGATCAATACAGATACAGAAGAAGAATATAGTGTAAGATAGGAATTATATATACGCGCAATTCTTACTTTGGGAGAGATTTAAAATCGGTGAGACTGAAGTAATTACCGCGAAGAAATCTACACAAAGTCACTGTTAAATCAATATTCTAACAGTTCTAGATAATTTTAAAGAATATTACCCGATAGGCTGGTACATAGACAGCAAGAATCATATGGTGAACGGGTGGAAATGCTATGTAAATCTGAGGGAGACTAACCCATTTAGGATCAACGAGCCAGAGGACAAACTAATTATTGCGAATAAATCTACCCAAAATCAATACCTCTAACATTACATTTTAATGAGACATTCGGCTGTAGCTTGTGACGAATCACGTCGTTTTCAAAATCATGTGCTGATGGATAATTACAAATAACTTAATGATATACTATCGAAATAAAAAGGCGAAAGAAACAAAATATATTTCCAACTGAACATTTTACAAATACAGTAATATAGTTCATTAAACTTTACTAATTTATTGATGAGTTATTATCTCTCTAAAGCAAATGGTTGATGGTAAGCAGGTATGAATGAATAAATTATTTTGAAATGTTTCGATTATACGATTTTCGATGTAAGATATATCGATATAATCTTTATGTTATAAATCGATGTTTGTGATATATTTAAGCTTACGAAACCTAACAAAAGTATTAAAAAATTGCGTATTTTGCAAATAAATTACTTTGAAAATGTTAGCCTTGATTATATGAGGACATAACGGTCAACTGGTGCATTCTGAACAATTAGCGAGATGTGGCAACACAAATGACGTCATGCAATAAATGTATCGTGTAATTTCTTACCTAAATCTTTAAGCCCATGGCAAGCAACTAAGCACAACACATTAAAAAAAACTGCTTAAAGCCGATAAGTTGTTTAGTTGTGTGGTCAATTTTAATTTATCCCAATAGGACATATATATGTATGTACAGAATAAATAAATATATAAATGTATATATATATATAAATAATGAAAATAACTTCATGCAATGATATATAGGGTGATTTCGATGTACATAGAATACAAATAAAATATAGACTAGACAATAATTAAATAATAAGAAAATTAACAAAAATAACTTTATACTTATTTACAATACTACGTATATATAGCGACTAGTTGAGCATTTCTATACACACATACCATTTTATTTAGCTAACAAATAACCTAATATGATTTCCAATGTTTAAGTAAAATTGTAGAATAAATACTCTATTTTAGTAAAAATATGTTAAATAAAAGCATAGACCTATTTCAAGAGATATTTTACAGTTTTATAATTAATTTATATACATAAAAAATGTACAAATTTTTAATTTCATTTCGAAATATCGAATGCCCTAATATCATGTATAATATAATTATCGAAATATTTTGTTATTATGAAAAGGATTATTTTGAAAGTATTAATCAATAAAAAACAGATCATCAATTAGGTAGAAACTTAACTCAAAATAATGTTGTATACAATTAGTGTAAGCTTTATTAAAAAAATGTCTAGTACTACTTTCTGATCATGTGATATTAAAAAAAACGTATTATACTTCGATTACATTTAGATTCTCAATGTCTTGAAATCTATTTCAAGAATATTTCCGTACAGTATATAGTAAATATTTATCCATGTCCATTATATAGTAAATCTTTTCTCTTCTACTATATATAACATACAATAATTGTTGTCATGCGATGTTCTAAAAATCTTTACATTGTCAATTGGTAGGGCAAAATATATAAAAATATTGTAAAAAATAACTACTTCACAATATACTAAATCCATTTGAATATTGACAATAAAATTGAGAATAAAAACTGTAAGTCTATTCGTTACTATTAACAATATGTCACTATAGAATATTATAAAAATCTAGCATAAAACCTTAGCTACATAGTAATTATATTTGTTTCTAGCTAGAAAAAACTTTTCGTCGCTAATTTACTCGAAAGTTCTATTTTCTATGACATCTGTCAAATAACCACAAGTTATCTATGACACCTGTCATACTACCAAACAAGTAGGAAATATCTATGACATCTGTCAAACAACCAGACGTTCTCTATGACATCTGTCAAACTACCAAACAGGTAGAGCACTATACGAGAGCACGCCGTGAATCGAAACGATACAGAGGGCGCTGCCTGCCCGTTCCGTTACACTACGCACTTACTGTGAGCGACGTGCTTACAACCCAAGTACGCTCGCCTCAGAGCGCTTGTCACTTTCCCCTGATGGATCATTCACAATCGAATACTTTAATTAATCGTAAGTTTTCTGCATAAAACTTGGACATTTCCTAATGCCCAATATGGTTTAGCTACCACCCTCAAGTTGAAAATCTAGGGCCCAAACACCTATACGTGTGTTCTGGCACCTGCACTTGAGAGCTAATCGTCCACACTTAACGTGTTACCATCATTGACAACATGGTCACTCATAATCAGGTTTAATTACGGTGAAATCCTAACCTATAATGATTTTTATTTTAAATACAGATTTAATTATCGATAAATTAAAATCGACTCAAGAAATATCGACCGTATTGAAAAATAAACGTAATATTATTAGTTAAATAAGTTATAATAATTTGAAAAAGTCTGTACCAAACAAATAATTAATCGCCACACACTATGTTTAAACAAAAAAAAATACAGAAATTAATTTTGGAAGTTTGAAAGAATATAGATCAAAGTTCGATACATTTGAGAGGCTAATGAGAAGAATCACTAATTTTTTTAAATTAATTTTCATACCAATCAAAAGTAGTTTCATTTAGAATTCATAAAATAATGTTTCTGATTGAATTGTTATTTACAATTACAATATTGAAGTATTCTAAAATGATAATAAAACATGCTAAATTTAGGTAAAATTTCTCACCACACTAATTCCGCTTTTGCCCTGTAATTCACATAACATTTGGTTGATTCGAAATACCTAACGTTATAACTTATTGAAATATGGCAGTGATAAAATTGAAACATCTTGACATCCTATCTTATATATAAATATATACATATTAAAATAAAATAATAAAGACATATATATTACATAAATACAAATACCATATCATCTGCGATTTACATAAAATATCTTTTCAAACTTATTTCTTGTTTTTTATAATTAACAGAGGTCATAACTTTTTATGGGATCCATCTTAATACTTACATTAATTTAAATTATTTAAAACACAAATGGGACTGTTTGTCTGAATGTGTACTCATCAATTTTATTTACACGAATGGTCGGAAATTAAATTTGGCATAGACATGCTCTGAAACCTGAAAATTTTCACTAAAGACCTGAAGTCTTCAATACCCTGTTAAAACCTCTATTTTAGGATGCAGTATTTCACACTAAGACAGTCAACATCTAAGAAAATAATTTTTAATCAAACTAGTCCCTTTAAAGGTATCTTAGTGTCTGTTGGTAGAGTATATGTAGATTAACTGTATAGATATGGAATATAAATCGCCGACGAGCTTTCGAAGGAGACATACAAGTACATATATACAATAATATATAAATATAGTATATATATCACCAGAACCGATACATAGTGATGATGAGGGTGATGAAAGCAAAGAGCGCGTGCAGCCAGCGCTCGAGCGTACTCGAGAGGAGGCCGCGGGTGGTGGTTACCTTCAGCGGCACCGGCGGAACCTCCAGGTGGTACCCGATCTCGCACAGCTTCCGCAGCACATCCAGCCCTGGAATCCGTACACACCACTACATATAATACACTAGCTTCTGCTCACGACTTCTTCCACGTGGAGTTACTACTTTGGGCTAATGCTAACACGGAACGGAAGCTCCCAAAAGGAAAAATACCCCAATTTTGAAACATTCTTCATTGGTGGTTGAAATATTGTTTTTTGGTGCTCCGCTCCTATTGCTCTTAGCGTGATGATATATAGCCTACAAGCCTTTCCCGAGAAATGAGCTATCTAACACTGAAATATTTTTTTTAATCGGAATGGTAGTTCCTGAGATTAGCGTGTTCAACCAAACAAACAAAGAAACTCTCCGGCTTTATATATTAGTATAGATTCGAATCGACCCTCACAACTTCTCACAACATTCCAATGACGACAAAATTACCATTTATCAACTTACCAGCTAACCTAACTATAACCAACTGACGTCCATCTGGACATTATGTTATTTTTATGGGAACATTTATTTTAACTTGATTCATTGCAAGTATATACTTAGTTTTTGCTATTACTGTGTGGTAGGACTCTATTAGACAACCAAACTGCTCTTAATGTATGATATTTTTGTGCACTTGTCCACATTTAAATTTTAGTTCAGTTCAGTTCACAACTAACCATAAGTGACTCAACCTCTCAATTCGCTATCAACGAATAGAGGCTGATTATTCTAATCATTTACCGTAATCGATTTTATTAACCGTTTTATAACCAGTCAGTAATATCCTCCTTAAGCCAATATCACCTCTTTCGTTAGGTAAGTTGAAAGAGTATGTTGGGTGTAGGTTACCTATAACAATATTTTAATTTTGTTTCACATTAAGCTCTCATGAATGTATTATGGGCAAGGTCGACGTCGAGTCTATATTTAAAGTGGGCGAAAAGATTGACTTGAACTGTGGATTCTGTTCTGTGTGTATATGTGTGACGTGTTGGTTACGTATAATAATACTGAGGTGCATGTGTGTGTCTGTCTGTCTATGAGCGTTGCTGCTGTGTGTGCGCGTCTGTATGTGTGTTGCTGCTGTGTGTGCGTCTGTATATGTGTGTTGCTGCTGTGTGTGAGGCTGCATGTGTGTGAGGCTGCATGTGTGTGAGGCTGCATGTGTGTGAGGCTGCATGTGTGTTTTGCTGATGTGTGTGCGTCTGCATGTGTGAGTTGCTGATGTGTGTGTTGCTGATGTGTGTGTTGCTGATGTGTGTGCGTCTACATGTGTGTGTTGCTGATGTGTGTGCATCTGCATGTGTGTGTTGCTGATGTGTGTGCGTTTGCATGTGTGTGCTTCTGTTTGTGTGTGTCTGTCTGTCTGCCTGTGTATGTGTATGTTTCTGTCTGTGCCTGTGTGCCCGTGAGTACCTGCTTCCCTGTTGTGTTGGTATCGTGTCTCCCAGGCGTCGAAGAGCCGGTTGTAGTACCGCGGTCCGGTTAGGAAGGCGAGGTAGCGGTGCGTGTCGCGCGTGGGGAACACGCGCTGCATGTCGCTCGCCTGTGTGAGCTCGTCCTCCGCCTGCACGAGGTGCCGCACGTCGTCCGGCGTCAGCGTCGACAGGATGTCACGCAGGTACTGACAACCACACCTCCGTCTTACTCACACTCACTTGCTCAGACACTGCAAATACTGGTCGTCCCATGTTTCACACTCAAGAAAAACCAGTAACGTATTGTCAGAGGAATCTTGGTCTGTCATGATTCATATCTTATTCATAATCTTGTCTTCTTCGACTCTATATTTTGTAATATTGACGGCAATATAGTTCGGTTATTGTGAACAAGTGAAGTGGATGGGAAATAATATCACGGAGCATGAAATCTGGGATGCTACAAAAACTCCATGGAAAGTTCTAATACGACAGCAACAACCTTTTTAGTTCATTGAAATGATCGCGAGAAACTTGTAATATCATTACTTACTCAAAAATGACAGTAAAGATCTAGAAGATTGATTCCCAAAAATAAAGGTATGAAGAACTACTTTTTTCTTTTTAATAACATACAAATTTTTAAAACTCTTACCAAATCTCGTTCTGCCATGTTTGTGTAGATTATATGTTTGTCTCTTTCTTCTTTGGATAAGTACACCGTGTATAATCTACCGTCGTACGGTAAACCACCCTGTAAGAAAACAACACACAATATTACATAGCAGAACTAGGAAATTTATTGGTATAGATGATTTTATTGATGGGGCTATATACTGTATCGTCATGATATAAACTAACCAACTTGTGAGGTTTTTCTTTAGTCAACAATTCCAAGTTAGTCTTGAGCGGGACTTGGAACTGAGCTATGTTCAAGACGGTGGAGACAAGGGGACCTTTCACATGGATGTCTAGAGGCGAAGCGCTATGCAGGCTCGGCGATATGTTCACCTGGAATCATTTTTTTTTATTTACAAATAAGTTATCTCAGATTCTGGCAACTTAGTTTCTAGCTTATCTTATCTTTGCTCTTGAACTACAGACACATTGTTGCACATAAACAGCGAATGTTCTGGAAATAGCCTGTCCCGAATTTTGTCGAATCTCTCGAATAATAACGTCAGCGTTTCAGAGTTTTCCACCCTCCTTTATTGAAAGGTATTATACCAAGTGAATATTTAGACAGTAGCAATTTAAGGACACTCGATTCTCGTTCCAAATCAATTTAAAAAAATAGGTGCTTAATATTTGACCTAATTATCTAGAAACATGCAAAAATTATACTCCATCTTCTAAGCGTCTATTTTAAAGCACAATGTCAATGACCGTCGGGTGTAGTGAAAGTGAAGCCAAACAACTAACAAAGGATAATTTTTCGATATTTGAACAAACAAAAAAGTTTATTGTCCGTTTTATTATCGAAAGTTATTAACTCCGGGTCGCCGCTCACAGGTTTTATCACCGGTCATTCAACCTATGTTTTAGTTATTATCCATACGTTTGAAATTTTTAGAACAAACTTTACCTAAGCTTCTCTTTGTTGTCTATTAGTATTTGTTTTGATATTATTATTTTATAAGTTAACGTGACCATGAAATGTCATATCCAAGAATAATGCAAGTGTCCAACTTTTCACTTGGTTTTCACGATGCCAATATGAAGTAAAACAAAAGGAAGACATTTTTTAGCAGGTTGTCACCACAATATAATCATGTGATAGTGAATCCTATATAATTTACCTCTAAATGTAATAATAAACATTCTCTTTTTTAATTACCTCTAAAAGCCAAGGTTTCAAATCCTCGTCCAATAGTACATCTATGCCAAATAACTCGTAACAGTTGTATCGTGACGTCACGTTCGCTTTCGTCAGAGAACTGATACTAGCTTCTCCGGATATAATAGTTTTAATAACGAGATCCTTCATCGACTCCCACAGTGCCTCAGTGTCTACGTTTTTCTCAGTCTTTAAATATTGGAATAATGTCTGTAGAGTCCTGTTTAAAATAAATGTTTAATAAAACGACAACTTCCATGGGAATAAAAAAAATTATGTTATCCTACCGGAGTAATTATCATGATATGAACCGACCAGTTTTGTAAAGTTTGGTACTTTTTAAATGTAATAAATGGTTTCGTAACAAAACTATTATAAGTTCTAAGATGATAAGATCACCCACGTATAGCAATGAAGGTGAAAGAAAAATGATGAAAATAACTAGAACCTTGGAATATTACGTCTGACACAGCAGCATTTGAGAAAAATATAGAACTGTGAATCTGTCAGTATTTGCAATAGCCAATAATCTGCAAGAGGACTTTAAAGCAAAATTAAATCACTTTACAGACTGCCTTCTTGTAATGTAGTATATAAATGGATAAGAACAGTAACGTAACGTTTTATATACCAAAATACTCGGAAAACTATTCAGACTATCCCACAAAAAAAAAATCAAGAAAAATTAGTAGTTTCTAAGAAGAATTCGCATACATTCAAACATCACGAAAACAGAACACCTTAATTTTTTTTTTAAGCGGGCAAAAAAGTATACACACAACATTCTTACCATTTATGGCCCTCACAGGCTGCAAAATCTTCATTCGGCGTATAATTCTTGGATAATCTATTTATCGAATAGTTGGTTAAATGCATGTACCTATCATTCAGTGATGTCAGCTCATCATTATATTTAACTGTAAGAAAATTAAGCAAGGATCGTCATCTTGAAAATCATGTTCATATAACTTATAATTTCTAGTGTTTGATCAGAATCTCTCTTAGAGTTAAATTACGATATGTTGTCAGATGATAAACATGCTAAATCCAGAGGAAAACTAGCTCTCAAGTGCAGCTACCGGTACACAGTTAGACGGATAGACAGACAGACATTTCTAAAAAAGATTGAAATGTATTCTATTACTTATTCCAAGACACCTGTGACAATTTTTCTCACAAAAATCTAAAAAGTACAGACACGTTAGATTTACATACTGCCTTTTGATTATATGTATATACAGAAGATTATATCTATAAATATAAGATTACAGACAGACGCATCAATCTTATTTATTGGTATAGATGCATGCCAGATAAAATATCTCACACATACCTGAAGCAAACCTAGCGAGGCCATCTTTATATAAGTATATCCTGAGAGGGTGCACTGATGTTACGAGAACATACAGTCGCATATCGAACTTGCTACCGTTTATCAGGTAAGGCTTGGAGACGTAGCGCTGCACCACGACGGGTCGCTTCTTCGGTATCTCAGTCCAACGGGACACTACTTTGATTCCCGTGCCTCGAGCTGACGCCGGCTGGAAATTAAAAAAAAAATTATTTCTTCCCTTGTTCATATAGAATAAATGGTAGCAAAGGAGATTGTAAAAATAGAAACCAATACGTATATGACAACACGGAAGCTGTTAGCTAAACTTGTTGACTTTGTCTGATTCATATCTGCCTAATAATGCCTAATAGCAAAATATCATTTTATATTACAATATATCACACTATACTGTACTATACTTCTATATATAGGTAATAAGAAAAACAGAAACACAAACACAAAAAAGAAGTTCATTTACTCATGAATATTTCAAAAAGAAAGCAAGAAGTAGATATGTCTCATTCTCCAATACCCGAAGGCAAGTGAGACACTGCTCGCACTGTACTCGACACAGCGTTTACCCCCACCACATTTCGTAGCACAAAAAGGTTGCGGAACAAAATTTCAAAACCCTACCATTCACTTCAAAAATTATAAGCATGTTCTCAACAGTTTTTATATCCAGAATACATAAAATTAATTTACCCTTTCAATATAAGCTACCTCTGATCATGTGCTTTATTGCATTGATTATAAATAAGTAATCTGAAAATATATATATTGGATTTACAGTAATTATATTGGATGTATCCAATAAACACAAACTAGACTAATTGTGTACAAAGTAGTGGTGTAATCAATATTCATTTAGAATAAAATAGCTTTAATAGTATTATTGACTCTATACAAAACTCTTACACAAGAAAAGGTGTAAATGTGACTGCAGTGTAATAGTGGGTCAATTTGATTTTTGTTTTGATGGGTACAACGTAATTCTTTTTCTGATGCAAACGACATAACAGTAATAATCTCCATAAGATGGAGCTGATAATGTTTACACCTAATTTTTTAATTACAATTTTAGAAGTAACAATGCTCTACTCACACTTGACTTGGGGAGGAAGCTGATGAATCCGTGACGAGCGTTACGAAAAGTGTGATAGGGCGAGGCAAACGGAAGTTGAGAGGGAGATATAAGTTAGTGAAGATAGAAAGAGAGAGTGTTACGTTTCGTATTATCAATGAAATACCATAACAAATTTAAATATTTGTAAAAAAATTAATATATGTATATATTATACATACATAAACATATATATACATATAGATGGAGCTAAAGAAGTTTTACTTCAGTCTTGTGGTCTAAAGTATATTCGTTTTTTTTTCTGAATACAGATAAAATATAAATTATACAATAGAATAACTAACCGGTTTTATAATCCATCTTTCATTATTAGCTGCGTACTTTTCCCAATCGCGTTTCAATAGTATCAAGTCGTGTGGTAGCACATACGTTTTGGGCATTATACCGAACTCTTCAATACCATATTTCGCAGTCAACTTTTGTAAATTCCTCCAGAGTCGATCTTTTCTGCCTATTTGAAATGTGCCGGGGAAATGATTCATTTTCTGCCCGTCCTTTATTGCTCTAAACATTAACGATTTCATATGTTTACCCCATATGCCGACCCATTCAACAGTTTCTGTAACGAAAAGAAATATTTTTGTTAGACAAAGTTACTTTATATTACTATTCATTACTGTACTATATACATATAATAAGAATGTAACTCTAACGCGTCTGTACTTTTTCAATTTTCATGAAAAAAATTGTTGCAGGTGTCTAGGAGTAAGTAATAAAATACATTTCAATCATTTTTAGAAATGTCTGTTTATATGACCACGCATCACTGCTAAAGTACTGGGTTCACAATAAAACCGCAAATCACAAATCATAAAGCAAGACACCTGCAACAATTTTTTTCACGAAAATCTAAAAAGTACAGACACATTAGATTTACTTTCTTATTATATGTATAGATTGGAATTAAATTACACTTTTATCACAATTAAATTACATAATCGTCGTAAGTCGGTCTTATGAGTTAGCGCAGTAAAACCCAGCATGTAAGGAATTGCACTGGAACCAACGATATTATAACTAAGAAGCTGTAGATACCGTCATAAGCGCTTCAACAGCGCCTTGTTAAAACTTGGCTAGTTAGCTTATTAATGACAGTTGCCCCGTCAATCCGACCGTATCTAAACAACATATACCAGATGTTAGGTTAGACGCTTACAATATTCTAAGAGATGATCATGGTCACATTTAACATATAAACTAATAATATTAAAACAAACACTAATAAACAACAAAGAGAACCTAAGTTAAAGTTTGTTCTAAGACTTTCAAAAGTTTGTACTTTTGAAGGTCTTAGATTATACACAAACGTAATAAACCTAGGTGCAACTACCGGTACCGAAAGCTACAAGGGGCGACCCGGAATTAATAAATTTCGATAATAAAACGGACTATAAACCCTTTTGTTTTGTTCATGCCATTCCCACGTTCACTTTCACTACAACCGACGGTCATTGACACTGTGCTCTAACATAGACACGTGGAGGATTGCGTATAATTTTTGTATTTTTCTTGATAATTAGGTCAAATATAAACCTATTTTTTAATTGATTTAGAACGAGAATCGAGTGTAATGTATCCTTCATAAATATTGCTACTTTCTAAGCTTTCAGCCTATCTCTTTTTCACCACCGATATTGAGATAATGCCATCTTACTTCCATATTTTATCTAAGACAGTGTGGCTTTACAATATTACTTTACGCATGTGTGCGTTATCGTGCCATTTCTTTTATCAAAATATCATATAGGTAACGTATGCACAGCTTTTTAGTTATAATATCGTATATCATACCATATGGCTGGAACATATTACATACCTTCTTGTGGGCATTCCGATGTATCACATTCGCTCTTAACAAGTCGAAATCCTGAATTGGTCAATGTTTTCTTGACGACGATGGGCGTTATCGTGGTCAGTTTCCATTTTAAGTGCTTCTGTATAGGGATCGGCACTCGGAGTGTAACGGTGTCGTCGTGACCCACGAACCGGAGGTACGGCGGCACACGGGGGAATAGCGATAAACGTACACAGTTCGATATCGACTCGGGTAAACACAGCAACGGTTCTGAAATACAGACAAAATTTCTTTGAAGCGATCATTGTGGATTGTACGCACATGTTCAGACTGCGCATTAATGGACGTAGGTTCGAATCGTAGCTTCCGGTGAAGACAGAACATCGGGATGGAACCATAACATAGTATTGTATAGTTACAACCCTCAAGTTAAAAATCTGTCGCCAAGCGCGTATTGGTGTGTTCCGGTAGCTGGGATCCAGTCCCACCTCAAGGTTTAACGTATTTGCCATGTTAGACCACATCGTTATTTAACATGAGATGAGATTGTGTTCAAACGCTATATAGTATTAAAAAAGTCTATATTAATCATTACATGTTATAAAACAATGTCCTCTGCCACGTCTGTCTGTCTGTTCGCGATAAACTCCGAAACTATTGAACGGATTTTCACGAGGTTTTTACCAGTAGCTAAAGTGATTCGTGAGGAAGGTTTAGGTATATAATTTGTCAAGTTTTTTTTATTATCAGAGCGGAACAACGCCCGCCTGGCCCGCTAGTAAATAATAATATAAGTATAGAAACATTACTACAGAGCTACCATCGCTTCAAAAAGCGCTATTATTACTTGAACTTGCAATATAGGTGTATTCTTTATAACATAGTTTAACACAACCCTTTAATCGTAGGATAATGTAATAATGGACATATACCATTTATTTTGTTATTACCTGGGATTCAGTAACACTTTACAATTTTAAAACAAGTATGTCTTTAGATACTTACTAATTACTTAGAGAATATTAGTAATATAAATATTAAAAAGCCCATAAAAGGTGTTAGTAATGTAATGACATAATTATTTAACTATTTAAATTAACTTATGACAAATCATATATAAGTTAAATAAATTAAGTATAAATATTGAACTATGACTATCAAAAACTACAAAATATTAATTTCCCACAAAAATAACAACAAAAAACGTCCTGGATTGAAATAAAAATGATTTTTACATATGAAATAGCGTGTCTGAAATATTTTAAAAAGACTTTCTTGATTGCGTTTTCTTTATCTTACAAAATCACTACAAATGTACTATCATTTTTGAAACATTAATGAATAAAAAAGCAATATACAATATGTAAATGGAAAACTAGAGGGTGTTTTAACCTTTCCGTGTCGAAAACGATTTGAAGGGATTCGTAGTATGCAAAGCCGTCAAAAACAACTGATCATGGTTTACTCTGTCTGTAAAATAATGTTTTATGTATACCAGGTGAATGTTTAAAGGGTCACATCCTTCAATCCTGTGGTAGTTGATGGCCACATTTAACATATAAAACAATAATATCAAAACAAATACTAATAAACAACAAAAAGAACCTTTGTTTGTTCTAAAACTTTTAAAAGTATGGGAACGATACTTTTAAACAAAAAAAGTCAAGCCTTCAATGAACAACTTTACAAGAGGCCCTTTTCAAGGTTAAAAATTACGTAATTGCTTATCGTGGGACCGCCGCACAGTCGAACAATGGGAACCGGGGCGCGGGTCGAGGTGCGGTACTCGGGTCGGATTGCGCAACAGGGCGTTATTCATTTATTACAGTTCGCTTGTTGCGTAAATCAGCTAATGTTGGTTGTATATCAGTTTTGCGTTTCTCGAAATAATTAGATCAAATATTAATGCACCTATTTTTTTTTTATTGATTTAACACAAGAATCGACTAATTATCCTGTAAAAATATTGCTGGCGACTAAACAGTCGCTCTGTATATCTATTCTATTATCATTACTAACATATATTTGAATAAAAATGCTCTACAAAACTTGATAACATACGTTACGCTTCAAGCCGTATTATTATGCCGAAGCGTTGCTCGCACCCCGACATATTACTTCCTTTTCTGTGACAAAAATCTGTCTGTTTAACGCTATCAATATTATAAAGTTAATTGATAATTTATATTGTAAAACTAACCGAAATAAACAAAAGTTTTTGAGAATGGACATTTCATTAAGTAAATGCTTATATCATACTATACTTGTATGTATACTACTAGCTAATATCCGCGAATTCGTCTATCTTGTTTATTATCTTAACAATATATTTTATATTCAGAGGAAAAAAAAAAACAAAAAATAAATTAAAACGAAAATATACTTTGCTCATAAAATTCCTTTGTAAACAATGTTTTCCGTTTCTACAACTCTCCTGTGCATACGCATCACACCGCTTGCCCCACTTCTCTATGACAAGAAAATACAAATCGCTGAACCCGTAGTGCTTACCATAAAAAAATTGTAGTTTCTTAAAACGTTAATCTTTATATACCAGGCGATAGGTTAGACGCTTGTAACATTTAAAGAGGTGATACTTCATTCTTCTTTGCTGCGCGCTTTAACAAAGGCGCGTAATAGATTGAATATAACTGGACATATTTTGATAAAAGAATTGTGAGTGTTCAGGTGGATTCAAGAATGGTTTAGATTCACGTTTGGAAGCAGTAGGTGGCGGTGCGGTTGAATTTTAGATTTTTTTTATATTATCAAGGCAGGACAACATCCGCCGAGCCCACTAGGCACTATATATTTAACGAAGATATCGTGATAATTTTATACAAGGACCAAGTATCTGTGTAGTAAACCTAAACGAAAAATTGAAATCCATCTAGTAGTTTCTGACTGATGCGCACACAACGACAGAAAGCATTGTCTTTATATATATATATTACTCACCTTTAGAATTATTTTTTTTAGTTGTGACAACAGTTCCATTCAGTTTCGAAGACAACTTCGTTACAGAGTTCTCAACTAAAGCGTTCTTCAAAATGGGAGTTGGTGGAGGTTTTTCTGATTTATCTATTTCGAGTGACACGGGATCTGTGTCCATATGCCACGTGGAATCCAATAAATCTGGGGACGGCGATCTGCTATTCGCACTGGAAATATCATATATTAATTATAGTACAGTTACTGTATGTACAAAACCATGTTCTTATAAATAAACAATAGATGAGTCATCGACGCGTGGGAAACAGGTACAGACTCAGATAAGAAAACAAAAATACCACAAAATTAATTCAGACTTCAAAATTTGCACTAGAACGTCTTTGACAATAGTTAGGTACTTACCTAGTCTTAGATTGTCATAAAGCTAACAAAGTCACAATTACTATACATTACCTATTGGATTTTGAGGGTTTCCCTGATATATCCTCGAAATCCAAGGTCCAATAGGAACAAAATTAAAATGCAAACCCCTCAACCCCTCAAAAATATTCCCCTTCTAATATTTTTTTTTTCTAATCGGTCTATAAGTGATGAGTTATGATGTAATAATCATCAAATAAAAGATAGAACTGAATTTACAAACTTCTTTTTGAAGTCTGTTAAAGAGAGGGTTCTAGAAATATCATGTCTCGGATATATTCGAATCTCGAATTATGACAGCTTTCAAGAAATTTCCACCCTCCATCTTGTAAAGTATATAAAAGCGACAAGGGGCATCTAAGGACAGTTAGTCCGGTGAAACTGTATAGGTCTTGCCAGGCTAACAGTGTAGTCAGTTCGAAAAAAATAAATGTCTGTATCGAGAGATTACTGAGAGTAGTAGTGGTAGTAGTAATAGCGTAAGTGCGTAGATAGAAGACTTTTAGGAGTATTATTATCTTGGCTACTTAAAATTACACTTCTCCATAAAGAGTAAGCAGCAATGATAAAGTGTAAGACGGAGTACGTAATAGTTGTATGTATAGTAATCTTCATACGTTTATCTCGCTTACTTTTATCTAATACTTTATAGGGTTTTAGTGTTTGACCACAACTGATGTTAAATGACAATATGGTCTAAAATGGTGGACGTTAAACATAGAGGAGGGCTTGACTTTAATTTTTTTTCTTTTTCGAGTTGAATTAGCTATTCACCTAGCAAGGTCTTAACAGCTTCACCGGACTACTCTTGACTTTAAAATGCAGCTGCCAGAACACACCAACATGTGCTTGGCGATAGCTTTTCAACTTGAAGGTGGTAGCTAGCCAGGTAGATCTAGAAATAGTCCTACCACCATGTTATCACAATGTATTCCTTCATCGAAAGCTCCGACTCAGCTGCAAGGATTCGGACCTACACGCTCTCAACTAAGCCATTATCACTTTCTCTCAAACCCTTGATAAATTCCATTTTTTTTAAATATCAAGAGCATATTTAGGTTCTAAAGCGGGCACTGTTTTCATAATTTATTCATTACTCACTCATCAGCCTCAGGTTCGACGACGGAGCACTCGATCTTGCTAGTCGATTTCATCTTAGCAACTTTGACCTTCGGTTTGGCTTTCTTGACCGTTTTAACCAGCTTTTTGACCACAGGTATCGCCGTGACCGAACTAACTGGTAACGCCGGGCTCACCGTTGGGCATGTGGGCGTGGGTGTATCATGCCGAGGCTGTTGACAAACAACGTATAATTCATTAAATTTACTATAAATTAATGTAACAATACTGATTATTTTTATTGCACATTTAAAATTAATACAAATTTCTGAACATATCATCATCACTGATCTATTAATGACAATACATTGAATTAAATTTAATCACTTTAATTCGATTACGAATTACAATTAAATTTAACTTTTGTAAAAATGGTCTGTTTATACCAGGTGATAGGTTAGTCGCTTGCAATATTTAAAGAGATGATACTTCATGGTCACATTTAACATATAAAATAATAATATCAAAACAAATACTAACAAACGACAAAGAGAACCTTAATTAAAATAAAATTATAATACATACACGAAGATAAAACAGTTCTGTACCTTTTTCTCCTGTGTTTGCCAAACGGTTTCCTTTATTTTTCTAAACTATTGACAAACTTTAATGTTATCAATTAAATATCCGGAAACAGTTACGTTTCTTTTTTTACAATCGACGAATGACAGACATAAAATTTAAAAATATCTGCTTTGTCACAGTTTGCGATTCTTACCTCGACTAATCTATAATATTTGTATACTCTTTGGCATAAAACCTGAATAATAATTGAAATATAAAATTAATGAATTATGATCGAATTTCGACCACTAATTATCATATATACGTGAAGCTATAATAATTACCGAGAACTGAATATTACTGTTTATATTGGTGGCTTACAAGCACCAATTATAGTGTGATTAGAGGTTTGATTACGATCGCTAAAGCGTTAAGTTTTTTTTAAGGTACTTGTATCATTTCTGATATGTTTGTTCCATCGTAATTTAAACTACACCTAATTTTAATATAAAAAATTGACTAATCAGGATATTTAAATAAAATATACAGACTTTTGGAACCGTCCGATGTTCTACCAGCATGTTGTGGTAAATGATATTAAGTTACGAATTTTTTAATTCGTAACTTAATACAGAATAATAGAGCTATCACACAGATTACGTATTAAATGCGTATACATATTTATAAGTCGTCTTGCTTAGCTCAGTGGAAATACTTTCATGAACTTCTTCCTATTAATTCCAAATACAGTTAAACTTGAGTAAGAACTGGATAAGTGAAAAAACTCTATGAGTGAGAATAATTGTCAGGTCTCGTCATTTTAAGCCTCTAAAACCTCTCTATAAGCGAAAAACAAAAACCATTATAAGAAAAATCTATCCCTCTATTGTCTGTCTATCCCTCGCGGACATCTATAACTGAGACTGCTACTTGTCTATATCTTTAGGAATAAGCAACAGTAGTGTCTTTGCAATTTATGAGTCATGTAAATTTAAAAGAAATTAACGGACTTTTTAAAGTAAATGTTAGTGTAAAAAATTTTGTTTTTTTTGTGTACGCATCTATATCTAACTGTAATATATATATATATATATATGTGTGTAACTGTATATTCGCTGTATTTTTAAACCGCTATAAGTGAGAAAAGCTACTACTGTACCTCTTCTATAAGCATTTCGAAAATACATTGCGTTCCCTTAAACTCCCGCATCCAGTTTTGACTGTATATAACACAACAAGTCAATTTAGTCGCTTTTCTATATAAAGGTAATATTAAATCAAATCGAAATTTAAAATTCCAAAACGTAACTATTCAGAAATGAAATGAATGTAAATCGGTTCTAGAAAAATGACCTATAAAAAAATAGGCAGTCGGTATATATTTGAATAAGAATATCTCGGATACCGACACGACACGTGTCAGGTGATATTATAAAAATAACACAATACAACACATAACAGGATACGAAAACGTTGGAAATGGGTCGACGGAAATAAATACACGGAATTCAGTCATTTACCGGTGGGAGAGCGTGTCCCTGGACAATTTTCGCAAATCTTTTTGGCAAGCATCACCGACACCTTATCACTCAATTCTCTCACTTGAAAAACACACGTGAGACGTCGAGTATGACCGTTAGCAGCATATTATGTCAAGGCTGACCGGTGTCAACAACCACAAAAACTTAATTAGACGCTCTATTTTAAATATTCATTATATAGAATACATTACATAGAATTATACGATATTATTTATACACACTCACTCGTAATTAGCACTTAATAAACACGGAATAAATTATTTCACAATTATAATTAATTAATTATTTAATAGGAGATCGAATCAGCACGACAGTAACAGTGATAATGCATCGTATTGACATTTGGTTCATATCTGGCATAGTGCCAAATCTAGTGAACGTTCGCCACAATAAAATTCAAAGTGTGCAAAATTAAACAGACGCGGTAATGAGTATAAACGAGATGTAACCAGTAACTATAAAGAGATTGAAGACACCCACACGCGTCGTCATTTCGCCGATGCTTATGTGGTAACTCTTTAGGTGGTCATATTTAACATAATTTACGACATTGTAATGTGTAATTTACTGTGCATCTAAAATAACATCATGATTAATTAGGTTTGTTAATGTCAACTTAGTCAACTCAATGGACAACGACTCTTCTAATGAATATTATAAATGCGAAAGTGAGTTTCTGTTGGTTTGTTACGCTTGAAACATGAAATTTGCAAGTTCATAAAATTTTGCACAAACATTGTCATGAGTACAGAAAAGAACATGGGATACCTTTCGTCAAATCTACGTTAAAGCGAGCGAAGCCGTGAACAAAAGTTAATATCATACTAACACTTGAAGGAAAATAATTGTTCCCTTTATTAACGTCCTATATCAACCACTGGAGGACGAATAATCTATGCATGCGTATAATAAGAATGTAAATCTGACGTGTCTGCACTTGCTGCTGGTGTCTTGGAAATAGTAACAAAATACATTACAATCATTTTTAGAGATGTCTATCTGTCTGTTTGTATGAACACGCATCACTGCTAAAGTACGAGGTACATAATAAAATCATACAGCATATCTTAGAGAGGTACTTAATTTTTGTTTTATTAAAATCGGTCCACTCTATTAAAAGCTATTGTAATTTGAATGACGGCTCGAGTTAAGTACGAGAGAAGAGCAGTAATCTATACTAATATTATAAAGCTGGATGGATGGGTCTGTTTGGTTGAACGCGCTAATCTCAGGAACTACTGGTCCGATTTGAAAAATTCTTTCAGTTAGATAGCTCATTTACCGAGGAAGACTACCATCAGGTGTAGTGGGGGGCTCTATAGTGTCTTCAAAGTCAGGCAGATGCTGATCGTCTCGTTTAATCGAGGAAGCAACTCTTGACGTCACTTTTAGCCGCTCATAATCTCTCTACTAGTGGCTCCACGCAGTTGTAGTGTACACAGCGGCCACACCCCGGTAACCACGTCGATCCGTGGGCTAAACCTAGTAGAGGGGGCTGTATCTTTCATCTTTCAGCTATATTGGGTGATCCCCCAAAAGTACATAAAGCCTATATCGGTGCGGGAAGCGGGCACTGCCGATAGGCAATTGTCTCCGACGACCGCGGCGATACAGCAAGGTGATGTGATGCGCCTTAAAGGGTGCCATCCAGGATCTTTTATGGTTGGCAGCCAAGCCACTGCATCTCTTCTATCACCGATTGTACCGGGTAACTGGTCCATCGGATCATGGTAGAATGAGACGAGAGAGTGGGTTTGCACCAGCGCAACCGTTTACTCACTTAAAACATTTCACGCGCAGATGAACCTTGGCAAGACTTTTGATTACGAGCTAAAGACCTGTGGCGATGGGGCAATGGTAGTGGGAATTCGGATCACGGTGTATCCGGTTCTTAGCTATTTCCCTGCACACAGGCGGTCAGATGAGAGTGGTCGCTCCTGGATTCGACTGTGGCAGGAAGACAGGTTCGGCAGCACATCTGGCGACTAAGCAGCCCTATTTAGGATCGCTCTGCTTACCCCTGCACAGGGGAGGGGCCTAGAAAAGGTGGCCCAAACATAGTCTGCCACAACCCCTCACCCGGATGGCAAACCGCAGTCATCGGGCACCGACATAATTGCGGTCGAAAAACTTATAACAAAATTCAGATCTCTAGCTCACATTCTTTTAATATCGCGACTTGGAACATCCGAACTCTTTTGGACAATCAGATAAATCTGTGTCCTGAACGAAAAACCGCTCTCATTGCAAGGGAATTACATAAATATAAAATTGATATTGCTGCTCTAAGTGAGACCCATCTATCAGATAGCGGTGAACTTTGTGAAAACCGCGGTGGGTACACTTATTACTGGATAGGCAGACCTTCACATGAGCGAGCGAGGAGCGGAGTAAGTTTTGCTATTAGAAATAATATCATAAAAACACTCGTAGAGATGCCTAAAGGTATAAATGATAGACTCATGACGCTTCGACTGCACCTCAACACCAACAAATACCTTCATCTAATAAGCGTTTACGCTCCTACAATGACATACACTGATGATGACAAACTGCAGTTTTACGATGATCTTAGAAACATCTTGAAAGGTATACCTCCCAACGACAAAATCATCCTACCAGGTGATTTTAACGCACGAGTTGGTGCTGATTATCATGTCTGGAAACAGGTCATAGGACGCCATGGTGTCGGTAAATGTAATACGAATGGGGAACTGCTTTTAACGTTATGTGCAGAATTCAACCTATGTATTACAAATACCTTTTTCCGAATAGCAGATAAATATAAAACATCTTGGATGCATCCACGTTCTAAGCACTGGCATCTAATAGATTATGTAATTGTGCGTAGAGTTGATCTAAAAGATGTGCTTATTACACGAGCTATGCGAGGAGCCGAAGGTTGGACTGATCACAGGTTAATTAGGTCAAAAATCCGTTTCAGCTATAAACCACCTTGTCGAGCTAGTCATAAAATTCCAACCCGATTAGCCTATGCGAAACTTGTAAATACACCAAACATGCAGGAGAATTTTAACACGAAATTCAGTACCATATCGTTGAATACAACAGGCTCGATTGATGAACATTGGTGGTCCTTAGCGCAATCACTTCAAAATGTAGCTCAGCAAGTAGTAGGAAAACCAGAGAAGAAAAACCAAGATTGGTTTGACGATTCCGATGTTGACATCATGGCACTCCTGCAAGAATCTAGGCAGTTAATGAAGTTCTCCAGAACAGATGACCGCCGAAAAATGATTCAACGTCAACTCCAGTGTAAGATTCGGGCTCTTAAAGACCGTTGGTGGATGATGAAAGCATTAGAGTTGGAACATCTCGCTGAAATTAAACAAACAGGTCTTTTTTTTCAGTCGCTTAAGACCATCTTTGGCCCACGCTTCAAAAAAACTTCACCTATCTACTCACGCGATAAATTGAAACGATTGATTGATCGCAGTGCTGTGCTAAATCGCTGGGCTGAACATTTCAGTGACGTACTAAACCCAACGGGTCATGACGCGGATCTCACATACATTTCGGCTCTTCCAACGCTGCCTTTATCCCCTGAGTTTGATAATCCTCCATCCTTTGAAGAGTTTTTAGCTGCGATAAATCGTTTAAAGAATGGTAAATCTGCAGGTTCAGATAGTCTACCAGCGGAACTATATAAATATGGAGGATCGAATGTTCAAAATAGACTATTTGAACTAATAATACGAATTTGGGATACCGGTGAAATACCTCAAGCCTGGAAGGATGCCACTATCTGCAAGCTATATAAGGGAAAGGGTGATGCATCTGATTGTGGGTCATACAGAGGCATCTCTTTGCTTAGTGCAGCTGGCAAGGTTTTGGCTCATATTATTAACCGGAGACTGGGAAAGTTGACTGAATCTGTATTGCCTGAAAGCCAGTGTGGGTTCCGTCGGGGTAGAGGGACCGTCGATGCTATCTTCATAGTAAAACAATTACAGGAAAAGAGTCTGGAACAACATCAACCACTCAATATGTGCTTTGTCGATTTGGAAAAAGCTTTCGACCGGGTACCGAGATCTGCCCTCTGGATTGTGCTTACTAAAGCTGGTTGTCCTGAGAAATTCGTTAATTTAGTGCGTCAATTTCATGATGGTATGATGGCCAGAGTGCAGCATGAAAACGACTTCACTGATCAATTTTCGGTAACCAGTGGTGTCAAACAAGGTTGTGTGATGGCGCCATCTCTCTTTGCCCTTTACTTTGCCTTTGTACTGAAGAACGCTTATACTGACGGCACTGGGCACATAATCCTTAGTATGCGAACAGATAAAGACGTAAGTCGATTTAGAGCGAAAAGATCGGTACACGAGCTCTCTATCACGGACGTTCTTTATGCTGATGACATTTGTTTGATGGCCAGTGATGTTGACAACTTGCAGTATTTCTTGAACCGCCTCAGTGAATCATGTCAACGATTCGGCTTGATCATTAGTTTATCTAAAACTCAAGTGCTTAAACAACCTGCACGTGGTATGACACCAGACCTAACATCTTTATCACTGAATGGTAATACATTGGAGGAAGTAAAATCCTTTCGGTATCTCGGTAGTTTTATTCGTAGTGATAACCGCCTTGAAACCGAAATTTCCTCACGCCTTGCCAAGGCTGCGACATCTTTCGGAAAATTACGCAAAAGAGTTTGGGACTCGCACGATTTACGATTACACACTAAGATCGCTGTGTATAAAGCAATAATTTTGCCTATCCTGTTGTATGCCACTGAGACTTGGTGTCTTTATAAGGGTGATATAAAGCGTCTTGACTCTTTCCATATGAGGTGCTTAAGATCAATACTTCGAATAAGATGGCAGGACCGAGTTCCAAATTCAGATGTATTAAGAAAGTCGCAGCTCTGTGGTATTGAATCCTTGCTTATTAAAGGACAACTAAGATGGTGCGGACATCTTGTTCGTATGGATGACTCCAGGCTGCCTAAAGCCGTCTTCTATTCACAGCTCAAAGAAGGAAAACGCACTCCTGGAGGTCAGCTATTGCGTTACAAGGATGTCTTAAAGCGCCATCTAACTGCATGTAATATTCCGTGTGAGGGTTGGGAGGTTCTCGCGAAACAGAGACGTGAATGGCGCAGCTCTGTTCACAAGGCAGTTACAAATTTTGAAGAAAAGCGGTTACAAGAACTAGACGTGAAACGCCTTATAAGTAAAACCCGTTCGAAGCCTTCCTACACCTATACTTACAATACTGACGGTCAATTGCACTGTGCGCCCTGCAACAAGATCTTCATGACAAAGTTTGGTTTCGCGAGTCATATACGTGCTCACAATCGAAGGAAGTAAGGTTCGCCATTGACGGACACGTCAAGGAGGCTCATATACATATAAAACCAATAGGAGTGGAGCACCAGTGAAGAATGTTTCAAAATCGGGTTTTTTATTCTTTTGGGAACCTCCGCTGTGTCTTAGCGTTAGCCCAAAGTAACTATTCCACGCGGACGAAGACGCGGGCAGAAGCTAGTATATATATATCTACTCAGATCATAAGTTCTGTCACATCCTTATTATTTTCTTATTCAATTTGCGAATACTGGCCAGATATACTTCGACTATATTTAAGAATAGAAATTCGGCGCTTTCCGAAAATAAAAAGAAATTCATTTTTATTAGTTTTCAAGTGGTCCCAAATAGTCGCGAGAGTCGCGGTTATCGCGTTGCATTGCTGTGGTTACGCGCCAACAGAGATGTTCAACATTTTGCGGAATTTTTAAATAACACTACGGTTTGTTTATCGCACTATCAAACGGTACATTGAAGATTCAAACTTCGAAGATCGTAAGAGGAGCGGCTGATCTCCTACATTTAGGGACACCAGTGGTCACCAAAGCAGTGAATGCGCGAATACAACACAATTCCGTGCGTAAGCAAAAAATCTTAGCTCATCAGATGGGGCTAAGCAGAACCACGATTAAAAGAGTGTTAAATGAAGACCTGGGGCTACGAGTTTATTGTATAAAGAACGGTTATTTTTTGAACGAGCGTATGTAACATTAGGCTGGAAAGATCCAGGGGTTTGTCGCGGCGGTACCTACGCGGGAAAAAAATACCGCGAAATTTTTTATTCGGACAAAAATTTTTTCACGTTTAAAAAAGTTAAAGTTATAACAAACAAAATGATAAGATGTGGGCTCACAGCAGTTTAGAAGCAAGCGCGCGTATGCCTAAACTACAATGAGAGCATTATCCTTCGTCATTCATGGTTTAACTCAGAGTCACACATTCGGACTTAACAGAGTTGTTTTTCTGTGTTAAAAAGTGTGAAAACCAGTGCTGTTGTGTACCAAAATACCGTCCTAACAATAATAGTGGAACTTCTTTTCCAAACGATATTCAAAAACAGACACATTCTAGCACGATTCTAGTCCACTTGAGGCACGAAGCACGCAAAACTAAGAGTCTGTCCAGATGAGGCGTTTTACGCGCGAGTCGACTCGCGCGTAGACACTCGCGCGTACTCGAGATACTAGAGCTACATATATCCCGTCCAGATGGTGCGGCGCGTTTTGTAACTCGCGCGTAAAACGCGTGCAATGAGTGAGACTCTCGACTCGAGCGTCGTACGCGCGAGCGCCGCGCGCCTCGAGATACTCAGACCCCATTGCTGCGTCCAGTACTACGCGCGAGTCTGTGGCGAGTCGACATAGTCGTCAGTCGTCTATCCGTACGACGTATGCGACGTTTCCTATGGTAGAAACGCGCGTAAAACGCGGTATCTGGACGCAATATATTTTGAAGCGCGCGAGTCGACTCGCGCGTAAATCGCTTCATGTGGACAGGCTCTAACCCTCTTCTATTCCAGAATGAATCCAACTGGATTAAAAGTTATGGTAACTTTCGAAGGAGAAAGTTTGCACTAATACTTAATTTGGAGTCTCTCCGACCATGTCTGGTTAAAAAAGCAGCAGAAATAGAGATGAACGTAATGCGTGCTGTGATCAATGATTGTCCACCGTCGATTAAGGGCATGTGTTCAAAATGCAGGAGCGAGAATGCAAAAAATGTATTAATTATACATTAACTAGCGGGCACGGCAGGCGTTGTCCCGCCCTGATTATAAAAAAAATTCTTGACAAATTATATACTAAAACCTTCCCCGTGAATCACTTTATCGACTGGCGAAAACAGCATGAAAATCCGTTCAGTAGTTTTTGAGTTTATCCCGAACAAACAGATAGACAGACGCGGTAGTGGACTTTGTTTTATACTATGTAATGAAAGTTTTTGACAGACTTTATGACCCGAATAGGTATAAGTGGATATCGGTCTATCTGAGATCGATAACCTGCAACCGCTCATCATATAAGCTGACATACGAAAGTATTTTTTCATGGAGAAGATTTCCATGCTACCCATTTTGCTGTAAGGTGCCGCTAGATGGCGTTTTGCGAAACAACTTTTTACCATTTAACCGATTGCCATGAGAATTGGTATACATAAATATTTAAAATCGGGGAACACAACAAAAGCGTGGAGAGCCAATACTTAGGTATGCCATCTTATATATTTTCGGACAAACAATATTCGAGTTTATTAATCTCAGATATACTGACACCTTTTGAACAGAATATACAAAGGTATAGGAGGAATTTAGAATTCTAGTCTGCAAGATTTTTATGTGGCAAAAGGTAGTGGGGGTAAACACTGTGTCGGGTAGTGTTGAAAACACCGGTTCTCGTCCGATCACCGAAGTTAAACAAAATCGGGCGCGATCAGTACTTGGATCGGTGATCACCTGGGAGCATCGTGTGAAGTTGGATTTTTGTTGTATTTTTTAAATTAAAATGTTTCCGTGTAATACAAAAGTTTCACTTCTATCGTGTGACTTTATGACACATCCTGTTTTTTTATATACATATGTCTATCAACTCCTGTTATGGGTTTTTAATAACACCAAAACATATTTTCAGTGTTTAGGTCTAAGTTACTCTACCTGCAACCTTTTAAATATTATTTTCTAATAAAGATCTAGACTTACACTCGCACATATCTTCCTTATGATCATTAGGAAACCCATATCGAAGTCAGCTTACTTAAAAACACCTCTCCAGCCTCGTCACAAATGATAAACTACTGTACGTAGATCATAAACCAGACACGCGAGAATTTTGGTCATAATTATATGACACATCCATATTTGGTCACATATTGCATAACGTCGAAACTATTGTACACATACGTCACGGTAATAAGAACATCGTCACCACTTAGTCAAAAAAAAAATCCGAGAAATATGTTTTAAAAATTCCATAACTTCCGCTAATTTCGATACAACGAACGCGAGAACAAATATGTAAACAAATGAGCCCGTCCTAATATCAAGATTACAGTATGAATAATAACATTGCGTGCAACTAAATATATTGTTTCAAAATAGATCTATGACCACTAGTTATCCTTTGTTTAATTCGTAAATTTAAACACGTATTTAATAATACTCGCTACTGGATTTAGCGAATGACGTGGATCATCGATGAGACTAAAGACCGAACGGAATAAAAATGAACGATATTATTATCAGGCACTAGCTTTTACTCACGGCTTCACTCGCGCGAATTCGTAGTCTTTTTTTTTATGTCAAAAGGAGGCAAACGAACCGGTGGGTCACCTGATGTTAAGTGATCCCCACCGTCCATAGACACTAGCAACACCAGGGGAGTCGCAAGTGCGTTGCCAGCCTGTGTATGGGGGAGGGGTAGGGAAAGGAGAAAGGGGGAGGGAAAAAAGGAAAGGAGATGGGCCTCCGGCGGGCGCTCTCACTGACCGAACGAAACGCAACAATGCAAGCACTGTTACTTCACGTCGGTTTTCTGTGAAAGGGTGGTACTACCCCGGGCGAGCCGACCCATTCATGCTGAAACTTGTAATAGCTACAGTGTGGTTCTACCACCTTCTGTCCCTCAGGAAGAGTATTTTTGACATGATAACGTCTTATAAATCGATGAACGCCGGTTGCACGCACGAAAAAGCATGAGTCATTGTCACGTTCCACCTGAGCCGAGCGTGCCTAAGCGTTCGACTTGTGACGCGTCTATCTATGTATGGAATAATTCAATTCATAAAAGTATGCAATTTTTCATCAAATTTTTCGGTATCACGTAAAATTATCGTCCATAAACCGACTTTACATAGAGACAACTATTTTTTTCTGGACGATTTGTACCCTGTCCTTTTCTGTACGCCTTACGACGGGCAACCACGATTTCACAATGATCGGTTGAGAAGTTCAAGCAGTGAAAAACAAACTCACACTTCCATCTATACTATAGTAGACTAAGAAATAGGATAGTAGACTCGTTATACGCTCGCTACACCATTATTTAGGAGTTTTTGACGGGCTCTTGGTCTATTCTGTAGATTTTATTCATAATTTTGTGTTGTTTGTCTGTACATTTTGTAATTTTGGTGGGTACTTTACGTAATGTAGTTCGGTATCGTGCGTGAGATGGATATGAGATAACACTACGGAGCATGAATTTTTAAAATGGCACAAAAAACTCCCTAGAAAGATCTAACAAGGGGACATTGTTTATTACCTTAACGTAATATATTGTAGTACATAACAAAACAAAAAAAAATTGTAAATAATGTTACCCGTTTATTTACTCTCTCCTACGCATGCGCATTACACCGTTGGATCCACTTCTCCACAGTAAGAAAACACATATGGCTGAGCGCGTAGTGCTTATGAAAATCGAGTTTCTTAGATAAAGACAGTATGATATTTTTTTAGACAGGAGCTAAGTGTCTAATAAATAATACTAACAAGTTCGATCGAAATATATCCAGTACTTTTTGCGTGTTGCGCGCATAAGGACAGACTTGTATCATTTTATTTATATAGATATTCAAATTGAAAACTTAAATACCGTTTTCAGCGAATCTGATAGAGACACGTGTAAATGCGAGGTACATGCCGATTTACAGTACAATGAATTCAAGAAGATGTGACGAAAAACATAAAAAATAATCAATTAGTTAATTTATATGGGAGTGTGAATCACATCCTTATTTCATTCATAACATTTGTACATATATGCATAGTACGTGGCTCAAAAGGAGTGTCTAACGTATTCCTAAAATGTATAAGCAGTAAGCACCTCACTATAAATGCTAAATCAATTGCCGCAATCTAAATAGTCGTTACTTAATAATCTTTAAATTCTTCTATATTTCCATGAGCACTACAAATGCCGAGATAATTTTTTGAGGAACTATATAACACCATATTACAAAACGGGTCCTTCTAAGTTCATTGAAGCATAATGTAATTACATACTAGAATAGACTCCTCGTAAAGATCATAGCATGATGTTAGTTGACCTATAACTTTCAAAACAAAGACTGAGATGCAAAAATAACTTTTCATAAATCAACCTCTTGAGCATCTCCTGAGAATCAACTGCTAAACGGTTCGACAGACTTTGATGAAATTTTTTGTGTGTTTTAGTGCATTCAAGAATGCTTCAGATTCACAATTGAACCCGCAAGGTGGCATTGCACTTGAATTTTAGGATCCTTTTAATTATCAAGGTAGCACAACATCCACCGGGCTCAATAGTACTAATATAGATGTCTAATGTCTAACCAAATCTATAATAAATAAAAATCAATTGCACAATGTATGTAAATACATTAGAACACAATGGTTGTATCGATTTGGCTAATTCTTTTTTTGTTGTTTGTAATTGTCAGAACACAGTTTATATGGAAGAAAAGGTTTGGTAAATCTAAAGTGAAAAATCTGAGTTAAAAATTTCCATGCAAAAAAGTTAGTGACTGAGGCAGAAGACAGTCGGGAAATCTCCAAAAATATTGACAGTTTTGTTGTTGCTATTTTGTTTAAATAAATAGTTGTACTGTAAACAATGATATTATAACTGAAAAGTTGTAGATACGTTACTTACATGATATTTTAATAAAACAAATGGCACATTGACACACACATACATATAGTAATATTGTAACGCCAGTCTTAGATGAAATATGGAAGTAAGATGGCATATTGTCAATATCAGTCGTGAAAAAGAAATAGTTATATGTTGCTTAGATACGAGGACCCTAAAAAAGGTAGAAGTTAATAGCACGGAAGTGTTGATGACTACAGTTTAGAAAACAAACAAAGGGAAAATCATACACCCATACAAATCTGAGAGGGCTAACTAGTTTTAAATAAATTATACTCACCACTTCGACAACTGGATCCACTTGTATACTGTCATTGTTAATGGCTGTCGTCCTCAATAAATGCATGTTATGTGTTTCACACAGTGGTGTCTGGTCCTTGCATATACATCTTGGGGCCTTTGAATTGTTTGTCGGACTTTTACAGTGTGTTCCTAATGAGGCAATGGCTGAGCCGTAGGAATAACCTGTTCCGGTATTGTCTTTTGCCCTTTTTATATTGCTTGATAAATATGACATTCTGTTGAAATATAGATTTTTTTTAATACAGTATAACTTTAGTGTTACTCGTACAATTAGAGAAACGAAAATTATTTAAGAATAATTTACATGAATTATAGTCTTATTGACACATGCAATTTTTTTAATGGTAACATTTTACATATTAGCTAAGCATTTATTGCAATAAACAAAGCATTTTTCATATTCATTAAATATGTTCTATATAATTTCTATAGCAAAATTGTATGTTTATTTCTCAAAATGAATGGGTCCTAGCTTGTATGATAATTTCAATTGAAATATAAAATAACCTTTTAAGAACCCTAATTGGACACAGTTAAATGAAAAAAAATGTTAGTTCTGAGATATTCAAGTTTTAAGTTCAGATCGTGTTTCGTCTTTGAAACTGTGCTTTAACTTTCTGGGGCTGGGTTTAACTAAATTATGATTTATTTAAATATGATTTTCTCAATAAGGATCTATGTAGCTTAGAGTGATTTCATAAAAAAAAAATAATAACCCGTCATACATGTGGGTTGGTAACATACGGTCATGATGCATTGGAATTTTATCTTGGATTGTTTCTGCTATAATAAAGTTTCAACTAAAAAAAGTGTTTTGGTATATATAACTCATTTTTATGGGTTGGATCCTTACTCATAGTATGGGTTGGATCCTTCCGTTTAACTAGGTCCAATTAAATGTATATCAAATATCCTAGTAAACATAAAATAATTAGCTTCTGTTATTATTTTCATACATAATTCATAATCAGAAATATCTATATACTTTCATACGATTTCTATTGAAGTTTTTTTAATAAACATCAAACTGAACTATTACTGACATATAAATAAATAGGAAAGCAGGAAGCAGCCTACCTGATTTGGATTATATTAAACAAAGAGATATGTATAAAAACTTGGTGAATAACAACTTTTTAATCTATATTTTTAGGCATAGAAACCTTTATTGAATACATTATTTTGAAAATGACATTGTATTTAAAAATAATACTAATAAACTATAATATTGACAACTCAACAATAAATCCACATCCCCACTTCTTTATTGAATAAAAAAAGGGAAAAAATATAGTTGGAGGAGAGAGTAATTGAGTTACATTTAATAAAATTAACATGTTTAGTGTAACTTTTGCATCATAGATACATAATTTAATATTATGTGGTTTGCTAATGTGAAATTGTAGCGAAAATATTCCTTATATAACATATGGTTTATTTTTATAAACTGTAATAATATGTACCTAACAATAACTTGTAAAATATAAATATATTTTTTATTTATTCGAAAAAGTGATATTTCAAATCCCAACCGCTTTAATCCAAATGTAACACACTATAGTGACGTATTTAGGCGTTTAGTGTTTCAGGATCGGTCTGTGCATATCCAAGAGATTTGTGAGACAGAGTGACGGACAAAACTACTAATGGCGTGGAGGTATCTGTGGTAGCAGCAATTTTTGGATTGCACTGTGCTTAGCATCACCCTGTAGTCACTTTTCTGTGATATAATAATAAAAATCAATTTCACTTATCTCTAGTAACAATTTAAATGTACTGTATGTGAATAAATGTAAATCAATATCTCAAACTGACTACATATTTGTTATTCAAGAAGTGTGCATTAAAATTCATATTGCTGTGATTTTTAAAAGAATACGAAAAATGACAAATTTCTATAGATCATAGCTCTAAAATTATGGCCTGCACTATTATGTCAATACAGCATGTCAACAGTAATTGTACAAATGTTCTTATCTATTTATTTCTGTAGTGAATAAATAATCTTACCTATCTAATGTTGGAGATCCTAAATGAAAACTACAAAACATATTATCCGATTCACTGGAAGCCCTCTGTCTTCTGCGGCCTTCAAAATTAATTCTCGTATCCTGATATGACTTACTTTTGGGTTTCTTTAATATGCTCTGCGGCATAGACTTTGGTATGGGATTATTGAGGATTGATTTCAATGGTTGCTTCGGAATTTGGACTTCCATCATCTCTTGATCTACTTTCTCTAACAGTTCCTCAACTTTAGGTAGTCTCTCGTCAATTTTTGTGTTTGAAAGTGTTGTTACCAACAGTGGTCTTGTTGGACTAGTTCTAAATAATTTTGATCTTCCTGGTTGGTAACTGTTATGAAAAAGAATGGTTATAAGTGGTAAGGTACTTCAAACCAAAACAATTTTAAGTGGATAGTTGCCATTCCATGAATATATTTATAATCAGTACTAGCTTCTGCCTGCGACTTCATCCATGTGGAACAGTTACTTTGGGCTAACAATAACAGCAACGGAAGCTCGCAAAATGAAAAAAAAATGGTTTTGAAACATTCTTCATTGGTGCTCTGCACCTATTTGTCTTAGCATGATGTATTAGCCCTCCTCGATAAATAAGCTATCTAACACTGAAATAATTTTTCAAATCAGACCAGTAATGCCTGAGATTAGCGCTGAGATAAGCAAACTCTCAGCTCTCTTCAGCTTATTAGTATAGATGAGTAGCATTAGTTAAAGAGCTATCCAAATTATGTTTATACATATCTAACTAAAATTGTCTCATCCATTAATATTCATTATTTCCCTTAGTGCTCTTAATATAAAATTTTATAATACACTAGTACAAAACAGAATGGCCTTTATAATAAATAATTCAACTGCTACAGTTTTCCATGAAATAGCTTGACACACAGGTACCTCATAATAAAGCCAATTGAAAGAAAAAATAAGGATATATTGACAAAAAAAGCTTATAATATGGTAAGATATACCCAGACTTCAGAGTACCTAACAAAGTAAACAGCTTGTATGATTGCATTGTTAATTTTTCCGAAAGTCGTTGGATTTCAAAAAAATATTGTAGTAATTTACTTGTGAACTACACTTTTATATAAACTAAATTTATGAGTACTATGTAAACCTCAATACACGGTATTGGCTAAAGAGAATAAGTATGGTAATGTTTAGGTTATATTTTTCCTCACCCATTGTATCTGTTATCGTGGGCCATGACGTAGTCTCCGTTCTCGACCGCGAACAACGTGCTCTCGTGACGGAACCTGTCGTAGTGCGCCTCCAAGTCGTTCAACGTGAAGTGGCTCTTATTCGTCTGTCTATAATATCTAGAATATCCGTCCGCGGAACGATGGTCGTGACTCGCATCCTCATAGGGAGAACGGTCCACACCTTCGCTACGACAGCGACGGCGCAGTATCCGAGCCGGTCCCTTACCTGACCACTCAACCACCGATTCCAAAGGATCGCAGACGTCGAACCCGGCTTCGTAATTTGGGCACGTTTGCCTGCTATCCATATCCGACACTAAACGCGAACCATCGTCGAGCGTCCACATTGAGTACGCACCACTAATTTCACTGCTAATTTTACACAGAACTGTTGAAACATGAACTTAAAATCGGCTTCGACGAGGCCAGAGGGGAGACAGGTGACAAATCGTCGTTTGACGATAACGAAACAACGTGCCAGGCCTCCCGCCAAAATTGAAAGAAAACTTTGTTCTTTTTACGAATATATACTATAGACCTTTAAGACAGGACGTTTGAACGTTTATCAAAACTCCTACACTTGGTAGCATTAATTTTTATAACGTACGCAATAGTAAAATAGTAATGGCGATCATGTATGATCCATTCATCCGAATTTTTATGAGCTTTCTATCAATAATTTTTAATTAGTTGTCCTTATATATAGCCACAAGTTTATAATCATTATAGCTATACCTATGTAGACAACGTATATTAAAATTAAATAGGCACCATATATTGATTTTCACAACAAAGATAATGAAAAGAAATCAAAACACTTGATAAATTCATCTTCTTCTGCATAAGGCAATGAAAGTGTTGCCGGGTATTAAGATGCAAAAGTACTGAAAAAGAATATCTATACAAACCGTAATTGTAACATTTAGTAAAACGACAAATCATACATTCATGTTAAAAATTAGCTTGAATATTGCATAGAATATAGGAGTGCACAAAAAATAACGCTGAAAACTGAAATTACTGTCCAGTTTTAATCGTTCGTTCGTTTTAATGACTAATTTACTTTCTTCATATAAATAAGTTATTGCATTATGATATTTAGAAAAAATCGATTGCTGTCTATTACTGTGCATAAATCTACTGAGATAATACATTCAATTAAAATGTCTATTAGTGTACAGAAGCTTCCTCGCAGATCGTTATAACAACTAAACTTGTGTCTATCTAGACTACTCGCATCAATATCGGTAAACCTAATTTGTAGTAAAAACACACATATCACAATTTATACTACTGGAAGATTTTCCCACTATTTCTTGTGCATGTTTTTTATATATTGAAAATGAAAACTTATTTATTCATTTTGTAGGCTACCTCTATTAGTAAAGATTGAATTAAAAGGCTCAGGGACTGGAGTATCAACTCTGATCTACCCACCCAATATTCGAAATGAGCTTTGTTACCCTTGAAAAATATTTTTCTTTACATTTCACGACGTGAAAATTTAAATGATTAATTACCTAATTAAAAAAAAATAACTATGTTCTAAAATATAAACACAAATAGATTAAACGTAGAGTTGGCAACACTATTTGCTGTAACGGATAGAAAGTAAAAGTAGGTAATTATAAATAATTGATTGTCTACTGAAAAAAGGCCGTCTGTTCCTTGTATTTTTACTTCCTTGATATTATCCCAAACTAGTTGCCGTGCCGCTCCGACTTCGTACGGATGGATTAACGAAGAAATTGAGACCAAATATTCCCTTTACAACACTACCATGTACATAATGAAATAAAATAAGAACTGAATGTCAATCTGTCATTATTTTTGAATATCTCCATATTGTCTTCCGTCTCGGTCACACTCACTATTTTATATGGAGAATTTATAACTCAAAATTTTCAGTTTTCCGTACGTTTTTCAAACACTTTCTTTTATACAAACCTTGACTTGACGATAATGTGAAAAACACAAAAAAAAACAACTATCAAATAGGTGCAGCCGAAGCCCTTCCAAGATGATGCTCTTACATACATTTGGCAATTGATTTTTATTTGTAGAAACGAAATAGGAGTACTTGTGTTGAGTGATGCCATAAATCAATTTTTAATAATTGTTATATATCAAACTAGCTTCTACCCGCGAAACATTCTTAATTGGTGGTGCTCCGCTCCCACTTGTCTTAGCGTGATGATATATAGTTAATAGCTTTTCTCGATAAATGAGCTATCTACAATGAAGGATTTTTTCAATTCGGACCAGTAGTTCCTAAGATTAGCGCCCTTAACTCGAGCAGTCATTCAAATTACAGTAACTTATGATGGAGTGGACCGATTTTAATGAAACAAAGGCTAAGTTACTCCCGAATATATGCTTTCTGTTTTGAGGTTTTATTGTGAACCCAGTGATTTAGCAGTGATGCGTGTTCATATAAACAGACAGATAGACATTTCTAAAAATGATTGAAATGTATTCTATTACTTATTCCTAGAGACCTGCAACAATTTTTTTCAAGAAAATCGAAAAAGTATAGGCACGTTAGCTTTACATTCTTATTGTATATTTCATTTATACATTAAGATTTTAAGTACTATTATAAATTAGGAAGTAACAAATAAAACACGTTTTTAGAGAATCAGTATTCTTTTTACACATCAGTTGTTCTACACTTATAGCTGACGCATTTATACTTAAAATATAATACGAATCTGACTCTTTTACTAAGCTATAATTAGTTCAATAAAAATTCTATCTTTGAAGAATATTTTAATCAATTGTCCCGATTTATAAAAACATATACGCTATCATAACATAAAGTGCGCCTTCCACTAAAAATAAAAGTTGGAATTTTTAACTTACATCCTACATTATAATTATAATTTCTTATTACACATCATAGGTAATAATATTAATTTGTCCTGGCACTACTAAAGTGTCCCGAGTTGCCAATATAAAAAAGCTATCATACATCTCTGTGAAATAAAAAACCAAGTTACTATTTCTGCAATTCATTTTCGCGTATTTACAAGTTTAAATTTCTTATGTATACACAATCAGTTAAAAATAATTGAAAATTCCTTTCCATCAATAATAACAACATTATTGGGTGTATAACGATAAATTAAGGGATAAATTGTAAATTATTGTGATTTTAACTAGAAACCTTTAACTGTACACATAAACGATTACCGCACATAAATCTAATCTAAAACATTGCAACATTATAAAAAATGTTATTAACAAGTATCTATTCGTCGAAATGAATATGGGATATTTCCGCCGCGGAAAAATCAGTATATAAGTAGAAAAAATATACATTATCACGATATCCCCAAGACAAACTACGTGCCGGGTGCAAGTAGCGGCCGATAAATCAAATATCCTCCTAAACTGTTGCTTGTAGCTGTGGAGCCAAATTATAACGTTTTTGAAATCTGAAATAGGACGATACGAATTCTAAATTATTAAAATACACATAAAATATATACGTGAAATTATACCAGGTGAACGTTTAGAGAGTAGCAATATTCATAGTGGATACACTGCATTCGATTTTCGTTCTAAATCGATTAAAAAAATAGGTGCTTAATATTTAACCTAATTATCTAGAAAAATATAAAAATTATATGCAATCCTCTACGCGTCTATGCTAAAGCACAGTGTCAATGACCGTCGGGTGACTTCACTTTCACTTGAAAGAGAACGTGGGAACGGTATGAATAAATAGAAGGGTTAATTGCCCGTTTTCTTATCGAAGGTCATTAACTCCGGGTCACCCCTTACAGCTTTTGGCACCGGTCATTGCACCTAGGTTTATTACGTTTGTGTTTATACTTTTGAAAATCTTAGAACAAACTTTAACTTAGGTTCTCTTTGTTGCTTATTAGTATTTGTTTTGATATTATTATTTTATATGTTAATTGTGACCATGACCTATCATCTCTTAGAATACTGTAAGCGACTAACCTAACACCTGGTATAATTTTTAAAATATAACAAGTGACCTTAGCTAGTTAGCAACGCGATGTTAATCTCTTTAACCATCTTGACGCGGTGCAACATCTTTGCTAATGCGTTTTTGCTGAGAGGCTGCGTAGAGTACCAGACCGGCGAGTCCGGGACGCACGACCGTTCGGGCTGTAGGTAGAACACGTCGTTACGCGTGCGAACCGACTCAGGGCTGAATTATAAAAAAATCAACATTTTTATTTTTACATTTTTCACATTAGCCTCCAAACTAGGCAGAGCCTGTATCTTGGTAGTCAGCAAACGATTACAAAGCGTGTTTTAGAAAATGAAGCACTTTAGCGGGCCTTAGACATATGCAGATTTACACGCTAAATTTGTTAGATAGGTGATGTGATAAGTAGATATATACATAAGCACATATATACATACATATAAACGCTTACATATATATTCTATATCTTAATATATTTCTATATTTATGCAGCTACGATGTAATTTTTAACATATGTTCAGTTTCGTCATAGACCTTGGTGCATCTGATTTTTCTAGATAACAATTTTTAAAATAAAAATATCAGTCTTACGTTGTGCCACTGAACGAAATGATAGTCTATTGATTTTATTTTAACTCTGGCATCTTAAAACTTATTTTCATTTTCAGACAGTGACAAAAAAACTTCTAATCTATTGTTTGATAAGTGTGTTTTTCTTTAAATACTTACCATTTTGATATATAAAATTCATACAACTTAACAGGGCATCGTAATGGATTTTCTTCATTCTCTTGTTGCTCATAAACTTTCTTTTTTCTTGAATTTGCTTCTGCAATAAATATTGAATAGGTAAGTTTAGTACAAAATCGATGGGAAAGCGAGGATAATAAAAAAAAAGTGATTCCTTATCCTACAAAAAAAAATCAGATGGAATTAGTAAATGACAATGAATCATACTGATAGCACTAATAGTTGATAAAATGATAAATGAATGATACTAAAGAACTGACAGACAATAATATAATATGTAAGATGTATGAACAATGATTCTGCTTTTTCTAAAAAGTAAAAATATTTTGTGTCCTGTCTTTCCTAGAAGGCGTAGACGTGTAAATTAACTGTAGCATTGTTTTAACAAAGAATTATTTATTTTAAGATAAATTGTTATTAATGCTGCAAATAAATAAAAAAACAAATAATATGATTATACATAAAATTTAAAATCCCTTAAAAACTCAGGAATCTAACTCAAAGAGGATAACTTTAAAAATTTATTGATAACAAAATATCTCACCGAGTGCTGACTGGGGTGGATAAAAACGTAATAAAACATTCCTAGAACCCGGTATCTTGGCTTGTCCTGGTTGATTAGGGTTCCGCTTCCAATGCTTCATTATATGAGAAAATGATAGCTGCATGTGTTCTTCTACTGTCTGAAATAATAAGTATTTAAATTTAAGAAAAATATTTGTCTGCTGTACATAAATTTTACAAAAAATAATTTCCACTGTATATAAACTTTACAAAAATAATTGTTCGTTGCCTATAAACTTTACAAAAATAATTGTCTGCTGTACATCAATTTTACAAAGAATTATTTCCATTGCATATGAACTTTACAAAAATAATTGTTTGCTGCATATAAATTTTACAAAAATAATTATCTGCTGTACATAAATTTTACAAAAAAATATTTCCATTGCATATGAACTTTACAAAAATAATTATTCCCTGCCTGTAAACTTTACAAAAATAATTGTCTTCTGTTTTTAAGCTTTCCAAAATTAATTCTCTGCTGTACATAAATCTTACAAAAAAAATTGTCTGCTGCATATTATAAATTTTACGAAAATATTTATCTGCTGTATATAAATTTTACAAAAATAAATGTCTTGAGTATTTACATTTTACACAATTCCATATCAGCTGTTTTTAATTTTTTTTTAAATGAGTGTCTGATATATTGAAATTTTAGAAAAATTGTGTCTACTCTATTTAAACATAAACAATTATATGTTACATACCATTGCCTATTTACATTACTCAAACGGCATTCTAACACAGTATACCAATCTTGGAATATTCTGTTTAAATATTTTTTTTTATAAATATAGTAACCGAGACTTACCACCAAATTAAAATGTTTAGTATTAAAGAACATAAGTGTGGACAATAGAACATGCGGTGAATGTGCTCCGAGTTGCTTACTTTCCCATAGGTGTTCTTCCTCTACACGGGTCACAATATATTCTAAAAGCATGTTCAAAATATTATACATAAATTGAAAAAAGTCTGTTTCTAAAATTGGATTGCAAAATTAGCGTCAAATTGATAACCTTAAGACTTTGTTCTTATTAATAAGGTTTTTAATAAAGCCCTATCCAAATTACTAAAAAAGGAAATGTGTAAATGAATATTTTATAAACATTAAAAAATATTTGTTACATCTCAAAACATTATGTTTTAGTTTATTATCAATTTTCAAACCAATAAAAATGTCTATAGTCAACTAAATTAGAATCCGAACATCATTACTAATTGTTTATATTATACTCACGTGAATCATTGTATAAAACTGAAAATTTTCTTGCTACTTCGTCCAAACAGTCCGTGAATTTTTCATAATATGGGTCAGTGAATATATTGTCTATCCTACCATTTTCAAATAGATATTGCTGTATTCCTGGCAAAAGAACAAATACAATTTAATTTAAAAAAAGATATATAAATTTTAGTTACAGAAATAATTTATTCAAATAATTTTATATAATGAGTATTATTAATTTATGTTGGCTAAAGCTTTAAATTTCATTTTAATATTGAAGAAATTTTCTTTTATTGTCACTGCAGAAGCATTTCCCAATCCGAATAAATTTTTATTTTGGCAACAAATACTTTATTATGAAAAATGACGTCAAAACACAGTGGGTAAATGCTTTATAAAGACTTCTGTGTTATAATCGCAGACTTGTTAGAATTTTACAGGCATTTCTTGTAACATCGAAGAATTCATGTTCCCTATACTATTTCTAATTCACATTACTTGTGTATAACAACCGAATTATATGGGTTAGAATGTTCAATCCAATTTAGACAAAATCACATAAAATATTGGAAGAAATGGGGTTTAATAACACAAATTTATAAATAAAAAAGAATAACTTTTTTTTTCGAACCGTCGTCTATGCTATTGTCCTGACGGGCCTTCACAGCTTCAGCGGACTAAAGAGAATATTTATAACTCAATTGTATCCTTACAAATATTAAAAGATGTAAAAGTTAATTTGCTTATTACACTTTCACGTCTTAAATCTACTCAAAAGATCACCATCAAATTTTGCATAGGCATTGTCAGAGTGCAAAAAAGGACATAGTATACCTTAAAAAATACTATACCGAGGGGTGGGTGATATCTACATTACCACGAGCGACAACGCTAGCCAAGACTCGTAATATATAATTTATGTAACATAAAAGGTTGATTTTACTGACGAAATATTAGATCTAGAAAAAAAAAATAGTGCGTGGAGTCCCTCCACGCGGAACAAGTGAAACTTCGTAATGTGGAAATGAAAATAGGAAGGGGTAGAAATTGATTTTTAGTGAAATAATATTGTTTCTTTAAGACAAACTTTATCAACATTGCTTACAATTCACAATTGATCGCCTCTTTTAATTACCAATTTCGAGTGGAGAAATATCCAAATCTATAACATTTACAATGGGATTATGATAATTAAGTAAGGAATGTTTGATTATTTTTCTCGATCTGTCTCTTTCTATTCCCCCTCCCCAGGAGCATTGAACATTTAACGCAACAGTGCTTTCATACTCGCTCCATGGTAGCGTTAAACGTTTAACTCAACCTTGTTGGAAGTTGCATTAGAAGTTTCATTTCAAAACACTATAAGTGTTATATTAAGGCGACTAGTACTTCATACAACTAGTTTCATTATAATTACATCTGGGAATTATTGTTTCATAGATATAGATAATATATTTTTTTTTATTAACGTGGGGAAATCCCTTATGGATACACCACCCTCTCGGGGGAGAGAGTGGGTTATGTCCGACTCGCACGGACTAAAACCCTAAAACCCCACGGTGTACCGTCCGACCGTATTGTTGGGGCGGCAAGGGATCGAACTATGCTAGTCCCCTTGGATAGCCGTCCCAATGGTCCGCTCGGCGGAAGGCGTCCGCCAAGCTCCTTCCTAATAGGGAGACAGGCTGGGTACACACCAGCTGCCTCCCCTCGTCCGCCGGACCCGTGCAATGAGGAGATGGACCCGCCGCCTCCTCCCTCCGGTCCTCCGTTGACGGAGACGGCCGCTCAGAGGGTCATCCTCGCGACCCCTCTCCGCCGTCTCCTTCTGCGAGATGACGTCCTCGCAGAAGGAGGCCATCGCTCTCCACGCTTCCTCGCTGCCGAGCATGGCCGAAACCACACTCGGCAGCGACAAATCTGTACCCACCGCCGCAGCCAGAACACGGCGCTGTCATTGATATATTAACTTACCTAATACCAAATAATAAATAGTGTCCGGCGCGTATTCGCTCCCGTTGGGTTTCCGCACTTCCTTCACGAACAAACAGAGTGAATAATTAAGCTCGTCGGCCGTCAACTGCAGTATTTCTGACTTGAACGGTTTCCGTCTTATCGAACTCTTTTCAATCTCGGCGTTTTTCGTCATCACCCACTGTTTCCAGGCGTTCACACCAAATGTATACTGTAAAATAATTCAATCATTGATACAAAGTAATACTTAAAAAGTTTTCCAGACAATATATACTAGCTTCTGCCCGCGACTTCGTCCGCGTGTAATAATTACTTTGGGCTAACGATAACACGCAGCGGAAGCTCTCAAAAGGAAAAAAAAAGCGATTTTAAAACATTATTCATTGGTGCTCCGCTCTTATTGGCTTTAGCATGATAATATATTGCCTATAGCCAACTTAGATAAATGAGCTATCTAACACAGAAAGAATTTTTCAAATCAGACCAGTAGTTCCTGAGATTAACGTAACACGCTCAACCAAACAAACCTTCCAGCTTTATAATATTAGTATAGATGAAGAAACCGGTCCGTCTCGGACAGACCGGTTTCAGAGAGGTTTCCTCTCATGTACAATGAGCTTTCTGCTGAGGTTTTTTCTGCGGACTACAGTATGGAATCCTTCAAGGGGAAAGTAAATAGGTTATTGAAGGGTCAGCAACGCGCACGTGACACCTCTGATGTCGCAAGCGTCCACAGGCTGCGGTGACTGCTTAACATCAGGCGTCCGCATGCTTGTTTGCTACCATTGTGGTATTAAAAAAACACAACGATAGCGTACGCATAATGAAGCTTGTAGAGAACGTTATGGTCATAGACCGGTGAAGCTGTTAAGACCTTGCTAGGTTAATAGCATAGTCAGTTCGAAAAAAGAAAAAAAGAATGTTACGGTTGTCGGCATTCTTCACCTTTAGGCATTTCTACAGAACGTTACCGGTTGTAGGTGTTTTTTATATTTAAACACATTTTAGTGAACGTTACGGTTGTCGTAATTCTTCACCTTTAGGCACTTATAGAGAACATTACAGTTGTAGGCATTCTTTATCTTTACTAGAGAATGTTACCGGTTATAGGCATTCTTTATCTTCAGGCATTTCTTGTGCACATTACAATTGTCGGCATTATTTATTTTTAGGCACTTCTGGAGAATGTTACCGGTTGTAGGCATTCTTTATCTTTAGGCACTTCTTGTGAACATTACAGTTGTCGACATTATTTATTTTTAGGCACTTCTGGAAAATGTTACCGGTTGTAGGTATTCTTTATCTTTAGGCACTTAATAGAAAATATTATGGTTGTAGGCATTCTTTACCTTGAGGCACTGGTAGAGAACGTTACGATTATTGGCATTCTTCACCTTTAGACCTTCTAGAGACCGTTACAGTTGTCGGCATTGTTTACCTTGAGGCACATGTTGGCGTCAGGCTTCTCGACTGGTTCGCGCGGCGGGTCCGGCTGCGGGGGAGGGGGCTCCGCGCGGCGCCGCTTCGAGCTCCGCGTGGAGCGCGCGCCCGCCGGCACCGGAGGCGTCGCAGCCCCCGCGCCCACCGCCGGGCCCGCGCCCACGCCCCCGCCCCCGCCGCGCTTCCGCCCCGCCGCGCCCGACGACGCGCGCAACGCCGCCACCGCGCGCTGCTGCTCCAGCACCATCATGTGGTGGTGGTGCATGCCCTCGCCTTCCAAACCTTACCACGTCACAAACAGAAAAACAAACTTTTTATTTTTCTATTTTTTTATATTTTTAGCCCATTTTGATGACTATGTAGTATATTCTCAAGTGAAGTATTTACTCACACACACATCACTCCAAATCAGCTACACATCTATTTGACTACTCCTTTTTTTGTGTATGTAAATATCAGGACAAGACTTGTATGAATGAGAATGTTTGAAATTTTTTACAGAAAAGTGAAAATTTTGGGTAGTAAAGAACTTGATACTAAAAGTGAGTGAGCTCGTACATACTCAAAAGTATTGACAGATCAATATCCATTTGTCATTTTATTTCACTACATAACTGTTAAATTTATAAGATTAAGCAAGACTTCACATATATCCTTTTGACTATACTTAAAAAGAATAATGTGTGTGTAAATTTCAATCAACTTAGAGGCCAAGTTCCTTCAAAAACTATCCAGACATATGAAAGTGATTAAAGAGCAACCATTCATCATTGAATAAATACTAATATGATAGGCACAACTAGTATCATATTGTACAAAGCAAACAATCAAATATGTAGAACATACTTGTGTATTTATACAAATTCACTAAATTACTGAGATTGTAGGTAACAAACATCAAAATTAACTTACCAGGCATCCCAGGATGTGAACTGGGCGTGATAGTGTTAGCTGTCATAGCGGACTCTAGGTCAACAGGTTGATCCTCGTACTCCGTAGCCATTTTCAACGCCATTTGTAGCATGTCTTCGCCAAATGCGTTATTGCCGTCGATGGCACCCACTGGGCTGAAACTTTCTTCCGCTAAAAATTATAATTTATATACATATATTACTAGCTGAACCAGCCACGAGTCGCTGTGGCTTAGTTATTACATGTAGACATTAAAATTATGATTAAATATTTGGTATTATGCGGTAATGAGTTTACGTAAAAACTGTCGGGTGTAGGAACAGAAAATTAAATTAAAACGCGATAGTTGATCCTACAATTTTCTGTAAATAAACTAATTT
>AP028430.1:5519175-5593282 GCA_036509395.1 Antheraea yamamai
GAATTGTATATAATAATAATAATGTTATAACTAGGGCTCTTTTAGATAGCGGTGCTCAGAGGTCTTATATTAGACAAGATTTAGTTAAAACATTGGGTATGAAACCAATTTATAATGAGGTTGTCACTCATTTCTTGTTTGGTGGCATTCAAACTAATAAGGGTATGTATCAAGTTTACAATTTTTCTATTGAAAATTTGGAAGGTACGTATTAGTTACAAATGTCTGCTTTAGATAAAAACAAAATATGTGGCCCACTGCCTAAATTAACTGATAAGGGATTGATCACGAAAATACAAAATATGAACATACATATTAGTGATAAAGGAGCCGGAAACATAGTTGATGTAGGATTATTGCTAGGAGCAGATGTGTTAGGATTTTTATTAACTGGTAATCTAATACAAATTGAAGGCAACTTAGTAGCAATTGAAACCAAACTTGGTTGGGCGTTGCAAGGTTCAGTGCCCAGTCTGCAGACTTACAATGAAATTAGTTATTTCAATAACCATTTTTCTTTATCAGAATTATGGGATTTGGAAACTTTAGGTATTAAAGAACCCGCGGACTCAAAAGTTATTGATCAAAGTCAATGCGAAACACTAAAATTTTTCAAATCCACTATTAAGAAGAATAATGAGGGTCGTTATGAAGTGCGCTTGCCTCGGAAAGAAGGTTATCCGGGACAACTTACTTGTAATAGTAAGATTTGGCATGTAAGCGGTTAATCACTGTGTCAAAAAAACTGGATGCAACAGGTATGATAGAAAAATATGGTGTTTTTCGGAATTGGTATAAAGAGGGTGTAATTGAAGAAGCTGAAGGATGTGAAAATGGTTTATACCTACCACGTCATGCAGTTATTAAGCAATCAAGTGCGACTACGTCTATTAGACCTGTTTTTGATGCCTCAGCTAAAGACTATTTCGGCCAGTCTCTCAATTTAAGTTTACAGAGAGGGGTCAATCTATTAGAAATTATACCTAAGCTTCTTATTAAATTCTTTGTTATTTATATTCTTAAAATTAGTTTTAGTATATATTTTAAGTTGTATTTTTTTCTCGTTCTTGTTGGTCATTTTGTTTGGGCTGGAGGATGTAAAAACCTCTTTGATTTGTATAATTAAAATTTATATAAAAAACAAGTAAAGAACATTCTATGTCATTCTTGGAAAAAACAGTGTAAGAATAAATGTCTTCAATATTGCAAATATATTATTTTACTTGTAAAATCGGCTAGTGACATAGTAATCGAACCTGAACCCAATAGTCGAGGTAAAATTCGCATCGCCACCGGCTCGTTAAATACGAATTTTTAAAATTTTATTTTATATACTACAGTCCCCAATGTTTATTCTTTGTTTCGTTTAAAAACCTCGAAGAGTCACTAACTAAAAGAAAACTATAACATTTTCTTTAGATTTAAGATTTTGTCTGTTAATATGAGATATTAAATTAATTTCATACCGTTCTCATCATCGGTATCGGAGTCACTCTGATCTTTTTTCTTATCACCGGCGACCATCTCAGCCATCATCAGCAACTCCGCTTCGAAAGGATCAGTTGGCATCTTATCATGGATCTTATTTATCTCTTTCATTATACCCTTCGCCGAATTCCTGGTCGTGGGTACGAAGACGGGTGTGGGAATAGGTATTGGTATTGGCACCGGGACCGGGAAGGGAAGTGACCACATGACGCAAGGAACTGGTACGTATATTGGTACAGGAACAGGGATCAGAACTCTTCGTTCCAAACTGGAATCTGTTTGACATTCCTTAGTGCATGGATGCGGACGGCAGGAGACACCTTTTGACGCTGTCATGGGTTTCGCCATAGTCCCTTTGTTGGCGACTTCATGTGGCGGTAGGGTTTTCACGATGACGTGATTGTAGATTTTTGGGGGTGGTGGTGGAGGGGGTGTCGGGGGTTTGGGAGGGGGAGGAGGGGTTTTAGGAGCTGCAGGTGGTTCTGGCTCGGGGGGCGGTTGGTTAAGGTTGGCGAGCCTCTTAGATTTCGCGCGTGTTACTGATGGAGTGAGAGGTGGAGGAGCAGCTAACGACTGCACACTGGAAATTACCGGCAAACCGCCACCCCTCTGTGCTGTGAAATAAGACAAAACAACCACCATTCATTTTATGACAGCAGTGGATTGCATGGTGGTTGAGCTTTTTTTAAGCCCATTTAACTAACTACAACCCTGAAGTTGAAAATCTTGTCGCCAAGCACCTACAGGTGTGTTTCGGCAGATGCTCTTGTTTCTCTCACCTTAGAGCATGTTGTCATTTAACACCAGTTAAGATTGAGGTGAAGCGCTAGAATCTAAATAAAAAGCGGAACGCAGGGTTGGATAATATGATTCTTCAGTTATCTTTTGTTGGTCGTTCTGCCGTTGTAAGAACAAAAGGGCGTATTTAACTAAAACATAAATAAGAGAAAAATCAGCCTATGATTGAGCAAAGCATGTGTAACTCGTTTTTTGATTAAGTATAATTTGAGTAGAGAAGCTCATAGGTGAACAAAAAAATACTGTTAAATACATCTTTATTCCTCATCCTGAATATGAATAAAACTCAATATTGCAAAAAAAAATACGGATACACCCTTTTTTCTTTAAATGGCAGCGTAGATATTTTTGAACTGCAATGTCTATGATCAGACACAGTACCTTCACTTTGCAATATATAAACAAAAATAGCAACAAGTCATAATTCTATTTAAACATGCAGGGGACACTACAGGCATTAATGAGTTCCTGTTTACTTGGTTATTACATCTTACCATTGTTTTTATTATTGTTGGTTGTGCATGTTCTTCTGGGTGCTCCGGTAGGAACAGCTTTCTGCTGGTCTATCGATTCTCCAGGGATTAGTGGAGGTGTATGTTTTGCATATTGACCCTGCAACATACATAAGATATTCACACTGTATTCTAACAATACAGAAGCCAAAATCACTATTCTAACTCAAACATTACTACTACATTTAAATTATTTCTCTTTCTTTACAAATTTTGAGCATGAAGTGGTAGTGGTGAGCTGTATATTCTTAAAGTGTATTTGGTATGTCATTAATTTGTACCAAAATATGTAAACACAAAGAACAGATTTGTGACAGGAATTTTTGAAACTTTTGTATTTGAAACTATTTTAATATATATTTTTCTAACCTGGAAGGTCATAACACAGGAGTATGTGCAGAAATTCCTGACTGTTGCATCAGACATTGTCAAGTGGTACTGTGCTAACGATGTTCGTCTACACATGTCGCATTTTGTTCTAAAAAACACAGATACATTCTTTAATACAAAATATTCAGTATTAGTCTGTGCTCGCAATTTTGTTCTCATTAATTTGCTTCTGATGTCAAAAGTTTCTGGTATGTAATCTATACTAATATTAGGTCTTTACCTATGAAATTGCCGTTTTGTATGAAAAAATTGAAACGAATTTTTTTCATGTATTTTTCATGCAATCAATGCATCTTTGCCAATGCAGTGGCAGTTTATTGATGCCCTTCTTAAAGAAATCAGCTGGACGGGAGGCAACAAATTCTTCAAAGGCATTTTGTACTGCCTCTCGGGTATTGAATTTTTTTCCCGCCAAGGAGTTATCCAAATCCTGGAAAAAGTAGTAGTTTGTAGGCGCAAGGTCTGGCGAGTAGGGCGGATGACGGAGAACTTCCAACCCCAGTTCTTGCAACTTGGAGACCGTCTGCTGTGCAGTATGAGGTCGCGCGTTGTCGTGCAGGAGCAGCGGAGACGAGCGATTGACCAATGCTGGTTGGAGATGTGCCAGCTTCTCCATCATTGTGTTCAGTTCTTCACAGTACACATCTGCAGTAATGTTCACCCCGTTTGGTAAGAAGCTGTGATGAATCACACCGGCGCTAGACCACCAAACAGTGAACATCACTTTTCTAGGGGTAAGTTTTCGGTTAGGGCATTGTTTAGGTGCTGAACCAGGATCCAACCAACTTGCTGAGCGCTTGCGGTTATCAAATAGAATCCATTTTTCATCGCAGGTAACAATGCGGTTCAAAATTCCTTCATTTGTGTGTCTGTTGAGCAGTGCAAGGCACGTCTCGACGCGTACTTCGCGCTGGCGACCATTGAGTTCGTGGGGCACCCATTTGTCAAGCTTTTTTACCTTGCCAATTTGACGCAAATGTACCAATATTGTTTTGACGCTAACGTCGAAAGCTGCTGCTAATTCAGCCGTAGACTGTGTATCATCAGCTTCCACAATCGCCTTTAATTCGTCATTGTCAACCAAAGTCTTCAGACGACCGCGAGGTTCATTTTTCAGGTCGAAATTCCCAGAACGGAAGCGAGCAAACCAATAACAAATGCGTTGGTTTGTAGTGTTAGCTCCGTAAACGTCGTTGATGTTGCGTGCCGCTTGTGCCGCGTTGCTGCCACGACGGTACTCATATTCCATAATTACTCGAATTTTTAACGTATCCATGATGACAAAAAAGATTGAAATGCGATGAAAATGTAACACTAATCAATAAACAAATGACTACTTTTGGAAAAAGAATTCCATGTTTTTAAAATAAAATTAATTTGAAATAAGAATTCTTAGCCAAACAAAAATTATTTTGATTTGAAATGGCCAGTACTGCAGAACGGCAATTTCATAGGTAAAAAGAGCTATTATATAAAGCTGAAGAGTTTGTTCGTTTGGTTAAACGCGATGATCTCAGGAACTACCAGTTCGATTTGAGAAAATCCTTCGGTTTTAGATAGCTCATTTATCGAGGAAGGCTTTAGATATATCATCACGCTAAGACCAATAGGAGCGGAGCACCAATGAAGAATGTTTCAAAATCGGGCACTTTTTTTCCTTTTGACAGATTTCGTTAGCGTTAGTATTATGGACATTGCCATGGCAAAGTGGTAAGTTTCTATCGCAAACATTTTCAAAGTTTATTTTGTTTTCTTATTCAATAACTTTATTCTACTTTAATTTTATTTCCAATTTTTTATTTGTAATCTATTACGTATTATTAAAATAAAGTTTGTATATATACAATTAAAATAACAACTTTTTGATGACTGGATATGGCTACAAATGACGAAAAAAAATTTTTTTAATACTTTGTCTATCTATACTAATATTATAAAGAGGTAAAGTTTGTGAGTTTGTGACGTTGTGGCGTTGTAAGGGGTAATCTCAGGAACTACTGGTCCGATTTGAATAATAATTCAGTGTTATATAGCTCATTCATCGAGAATGGTTATAGGCTATATATCATCACGCTAAGACCAATAGGAGCGGAGCAACATTAAAACAATCGGGATATTTTTTCCTTTTGAGAGCTTCCGCTGCGGCTTAGCCCAAAATAACTATTCCACGCGTGCGAAGTCGCGGGCAGAAGCTATTAACTAATTATATTATCTATAATCTATACTAATATTATAAAGAGGTAAAGTTTGTGAGGTTGTAGGGGGTAATACCTGGGGAGTCTGAGAAAATGGTCGAACGAAAACGTTTCTTACGACCGCTGCCTTTATTATGAGTTATATATGATTGGGTTCTAGAGAAAAATTGTAGCTTGATAATGCCTATTACCGCCCAACGAAGTGAGCACGGGTCGGCTAGTATCATTATATTTTTTTCTGTTTGTTTGTTTGTTCCGGGTAATCTCTAAAACGGCTGGATATATTTTAACGGGAATTTTACTGGCAGATAGCCGAAATTATAGCGGTTGACATATTCTATTTTATTTGTCCGCGGCTTCGTCCGCAATGCTATTTCCAAAATGGTAGATAGCAGACCCATAAAGAGTAATTTAGGTTTTTTATTCGCCTTCGGCCGCAATGGAATACCCGTAATGCTTGAACTGATTTTCACGGGACTTTCACTGGCAGATAGTTCACCTTATTAGAAGTAACTTAGACAATTTTATTTTGTTACTCAAGACTTCGTCCGCAATATCCTACTATCTCCTAATCGGTTGGACCGACTTCCACGGGACTTTGACAGGCAGATAACTAGCGGGCTCGGAAGACGTTGTCCCGCCCCGATAATAAAAAGAAAACCTTGACAAATTATACCTAAACCTTCCCCATGAATCATTCTATCTACTGGTGAAAACGGCATGAGAATCCGATCTGTAGTTTTTGACTTTATCGCGCACAGATAAACAGACAGACCAGAGGACTTTGTTTTTAACCGACTTCGAAAAAGGAGGAGGTTACTATGTTCGGTTGTATGCATTTTTTTATGTATGTTAATGTAGTGATGCACTGCTACCTGTGTATTCCTCGATGTGAAATTGATCAAAAATATGTTACAACCGCGTGAGACGTGTGTTTTACTGGACTCCAAGAATAAATATACATAATTGAAAGTTATATATATTTGTATGTAATATGAATTATATCATCTTTTTGGTAAATTTGGCGGCCATATTGTTTTATTTACCGCGTTTGCTTCTACATAACTCAGTGATTATAACAACGTATAAGAATAACTTAAGTATATCGACAGTATGGGCATATTATATCTATATAATAAAAGATTTAAGATATATTATTCGATAATGTATAGCTTAAAATTTTCATTACTTTCTTATATAGTGTTAGTGAGCACTGAGTGTGGTACATGGTAGGTTAAAGTTCCAGGTATGTTGCTGATGATAAATCCCATCCCATTCGATATACTATTGGTATTCACATTTCTAATCTACACGTTACATGTTACAGTAGATGGCGTGCGTGTCGTAGTTACAAATGTTTTTGAAAAAGCATTTCTGTAATGTACACACGCACTCACAATTTTACATTTCTTTAATACATTTTTAAAAAGCGCGTGCGGAGCCGCGGGGAACAACTAGTATAATAAATAAATGAAATTGAAAATGTTTTTAATTACTCACCTCCTCGACGAAACAGCATTAATAGACACTTGATAGAGATTCAAACAATTTAATGAGCACATCATAACAGCTTGGCCGGTCGCCTGAACTCGTCTGATCATGTCGAAATTATATTTTTTTACTTTACACCAGTTGCAGGGCACTATGTGACGAGTGTTACTTATGTAAACATTGAGGCAGGCTTTTGAGCAAAAACAATGTGGACTGTTGTCATCGTAGATCGTAAAACACTTGGATTGCTTCCGTTCAAAGTACTTTTTACACCACTGGCATTGATCTGTGAAATCATTTATGTGCTGTGAAAATTGTTACAAGAATGTATATTCATTTTCACTAGATAGTGCCTTTGGCTTCATTCTCTTTTAAATGGTTTTATTTTTTCATGTGAATCACATGTTTTGTATATATTATTGTTAGCTGTATTTTATTTTAATAAATAGCTGATATCCAGGTTTTAGGTCGCGTTGTTTATTATATTTACAATATATTTTATGTACTCAGGAGAAACATACGAAAAACTAAAAGCTGAAATATACCTCTTACAATTTTACACGCATTTTCTTTTACATTTTCTTTGTAAACAATGTTATCCGTTTACATCCCCTCTCCTGCGCAGACGCAACACACCGCTTGCCCCCCTTCAACCACGGTAAGAAAATATACTAAATTTTAAAATGCTAAATGCGTACATAAACATCGTAGGTCTCAAAAATGTATTAAATTTATATTAAATAAAAAACTTTTTAGATAATGACTGTGTCTAAGAATTATCACTGAAGAAATTTGATCAAAATGTATCCAGTAGTTTTTGCCGTGATGCGCGCACGACGGCAAACCTATCATTTTATTTATATATTAATAAGATAAGAAGATAGCTTTTGTCAAATTTACTCTTTATGCAAAAATATAATAGTCTAAGGAATGCCCTAAAAAATTCTGTATATCAATAAGTCTCGATAAAATCCGTTTCACTGTTTCAATGAATAAGACAAAACAGTTATGTTTATATTTTTTTTTTTTGGGTCTTTTTTTTTCTTTATATTTTTCTTCTTTTAAAAACCCCCCCTTCCCCCTCCTTTTCCTTTTATTTTATTTATTTTTCCTCTGGTTTTTGTTATTTTTTTTTTTGCCTTCTTTTTTTTTTTTTGGTGTTACCTCCCCTGTGTTTTTTGGAGATTTCTTTTTTTTTTTAGTTTTTATTTTTTTTTTTTTCTTAATTTCCCCCCTCCAATTTCTTCCCCTTTTCCTTTCCCTTTTTTTTTTTTTTTTTTTTTTTCCCCCCAGATCCTTTCCCCTTTCCCTAATTTTTTTCCCCCCCCCCCCCCCTTTCCTCTCCTCTTCTCTCTTCTATATAATTTTCCTTTTTTTTTTATTCTCTCTTTTATTTAAAATTTAAATTTTTTATCCCTTATAACACGACTGGTTAAATAGTTGCAATACTCTCGCAAATTACTCAATACTCGCTTCTCGTTCTAAATCTATTAAAAAAATAGGTGCTTAATATCTGACCTAATTATCTCGAGAAACGCAAAACATACACTCAAGATCAAGTGATTTACGAAAAACGAGCTGGTGTAATAAATGAATCGCGCCCTGTCGCGCATCTCGCACCTCGAGCCGCTTCCCTTTGTCCGACCGTGCGGCGTTACCGCGATAAGCAGTTTCGTAATGATTAACTTTGAAAAGTGCCCCTTAAATTTGTTCATTAAAGCTAGGTGTGATTTTTTTACGTTTAAAAGTATAATTCCCATACTTTTAAAAGTTTTAGAACAAACTTTGACTGAGGTTATGTTTGTTGTTTATTAGTATTTGTTTTGATATTACTATTTTAGATGTTAAATGTGACCATGAAGTACCCTACGATTGAAGGGTGTTAAACTTGAAACAGTCACCTGGTATATAGTATAAATGAATCATAAACTTACCAGGAAATATATTATTCACAAATTTGAAAGCAGCAAAGCATGGATCGGAGCATAACCTCTGAGAAACATTCTCACTCACTTCCACTTCAATAGAGGTCACTTTTTCCAAAGAACACACAGCACATTTAGCCCACACTTGCTGCGGAGCTGGGTTCTTACTCATGTGATCAAACTTTTCCATACATGTTTGGGTACAAAAGTCCTTAAATTGACCTTTATCACCAACAGGAGCTAAGAAACCTTGATGCCCAACAGATATGTCTCTCTGACAATAACAACATATTTTTAAACCCTTCTTAAACTCTTCCAAACATCCCGAATTGCAAAACTGCCGTATATCATAACCAAACCTAACACAATATTTCCCTAAACTTGTATGTATAACAGGATTTTTACAATTTGCACAACGCGCCCCAATTTTATTCTGATACCGACCTAAGCACACTTCATCACAAAAATCCATAGTCTCCCAAATCAAAGTTTTGTCATTAATTTCAAGTATTAATGTGCAGAAACTACATCTACGCAAAAACGTCCTTTCTCTTTCTTCTCTTGCAGCCTGCACCATAGCGGGAGTCTTTGCTTGTATTTTATATGCTTCATCTAAATATTTATCTGTCGCATTACTTATAACTTTCAATTTAAGCAATGGAGGATTTGTATTCACTTGTTTTTTAGGTTGTATTTTTCGTAATGATCTCATTTTTTTAATAATATATCTACCGTTTTCAGCTAAATTCAGACTTTTAATACAACTTGGCTCACAGACAAAATGATTTTCTCCATATCTAACCATGGCGTATGAACAGGCTCTTATTTGATTGCATACTAAACACTCAGCTTCTTTTGGTAGGATTTCTTCTATTGTAATTTTTCTCCGTTTATAAGTATATATATCTTTCTCATCTGCCATCATACCGTGTAAACAGTTCAAGGAGCAATAATTCGTATCTTCACCGTCAAAGTTGTAATAAAAGTAGCATATTTTCCGTTCTTCACATTCAGAGCAAGTTAACATTTTGGGTATAATTTCTTCTATCATGTATTTTTTCTCTATAATGTTGTGTTGTCCAGGATGATCTTCTTGAAAGGATTTGACACATGTCTCACTGCATAAATAGCAGTGAGCACCATCTTTCGTATATCGGAATGAACAAGGTTTCTCATTATTACATTGTGAACAGACCTTGTCAGCTGTAGTATGTTCTTGTATTATATTGTACACTGTTGTATCTTCCGTTTCAACGCTTTCATCATGTTCATTTTCTTTATCTAGAAAAAGAATTATATAAGAATTGTTTAAATTAAGACACTTTTATATTATTCTGACATGCATTATTTGAATATGACAAAGCCTAGTAAATATTTATATATACCTCCATTCTCGTGGGACGCATCTTCATTAGCAGTATCAGTTTCTAAATGCTCAGCAGAATCACCTACATTTTCATCAACATGACCATCTTCAGTTACTTCATTCTCTTCTTTAAGTACTTCTTCTTCAGCTGTAAAAAGCTTTCAAATATTAGTTACTTACTTTTAAATATATTTTTCACATTCTTCTGCCAATAACATTGAAATATAAACGATACTACCTTCAGCTTGTTTTCTTTTCTCTGCTAAAACTTTTGCTGCTTCAGCTTTATCTGCTTCAGAGATTTCTCTTTCTGTGTCAGGAAGAAGGCAAACCTCTTCATCTGCACCTGGTTGATCCAATGCTGTATTGAAACAATTAATAATAGTTTTTATTATCTCATATACAGTCAAAACCGGATATAACGACACGACCATATAACTTCGGACATTATAACCTATACAGTCAAAACCGTTTACTGCGACATCGTTTAGAACCGGTTATAATAACCTAGAACAAAGGTCCCGGCTGAATGCTATATGACCGCCTTATTAAAAACATTGCTTTATACGACATTGCTAATAACGACATACCTCATAAAACGACCACATTTAACTAATATTTTGGAGAATTAGATCTGTTAGAACGACCGGCTAAGCTGTATTGTAAACAATTTGAATAGGTATGCACATTTGTCTTCAATGGCTATTTAAATCAGGAAAGAAAACAATAGGATTTAGTTTAGTGTAGGGTCTTCTCTAATTCTTAGAAACAAAATACGTGCATGCAGTAGAGTCAAAGCCCGCTTCTTCATATCTCTTCAGTTAGTTTGTTACTTATCTATACACAAGGTGCACCAAAACTTTGTGGAGTTATTCGTGAAACTTTCAAAATGTCGCAAAGAAAAAGAAAACAAATTATGAATTAACAAAACATATTGTGAAAAACAAATTATGAATTATAATTAATAATAAATGAAAATTATGAAGATACGTTAATTAAAATCCAACGTGAATTACGAAATATCTATGCACAACAGAAGTGTTCCAAACAGACCAAAATTACAGATGTTATGCTCACAGAAAAATAATATGCATTGTACTTACGTGTAATAAACAAAATGTACATAGTTGAATAAATATATTTTTCCAATAATTTCCTATCGATTTGTTTGTACTTGCACGATACACATTAAACATCACCGGTTGTTACGACTATCGGTTTTTACGACTGAATATGAGCAGTCCCTTCGATGTCGTTATAACAGATTTTGACTGTAGTTGTTATAAGCAATATACACAAGTAGTCATATGTATTTTTAGAATTTTTAATAAAAATGTTTATTCTAAAAAACTTGGAGTACCAACAGTACAGCTTATAGACCACAATCAGTTTTTAAAGATTTCCTCTGGTTTATATCTTTTGCACAGTGCAGGCCACTTATGTGAGAGCCACTCTTCAGTCATACCTTCAGGAAAGCTAGCCTCTTCGCCACAAACTTTTCCAGACACAATATTATGACGGACACGGAAACGTTGTACCCAAGACGACGAGCACTCGAAATTTTCCTTCCCCGTAAGACGAGCGAAGTAGTTTGCTTTTTGTTGCAGGATCGGTCCACTTATTGCGACGTTGTTTGCCCTCTGATGTTTAAACCATTTTAATAAAGCCTCTTCCATAACTTTATGTTCAGATGTCCTCGATCGTTTAATTTTCAAAGAATTGTTCTTGAAAAGAGTTTTTATTTTATCTCTATTCTTCCAAATAGTCGATATAGTAGAGTGTGAGACTCCACATTCCTTTGCAAGTTCACTATTTGACTCGCCATTTTGTAATCTCCATATAATGCGTGATTTTTCTTGAATATTAAAAGCTTTCCTCTTTTTTTGCGACATGGTAAAGCGAAAACACACAATTAAAACCAAAACTTATCAATTAAACCTTTCGTTCACGCTGTCAACTATCGCACTAAATAAGTCGTGAAACATGCAAGGTCAAATTGCACAGAGCGCTCAAGAGGTTCGGATGAGGTGGGAGAAAGTGCGTAGGTCAAATAAGTCAAAACATTCCTTCATCCATTAGAATAAGTTTGAAAATTGATCGTATTCTTTTATTTTGCTGGTACAAGCACAACGGTTGGTCGTTATAGCCGATAAATATGATATGTCGCTGTATCGGATGTTGTTATAGGCGGTGTTTACTTAACTGTTTAAATAGGGATTCGGCCTAATCTTAAGAATATTGTGTCAAAATTTTAATTCAATTAAAGCAAAATTGACGAAGTTATGAGTATTTCTATACCTGTCGGATTTAATTCTTTTACCTACCCGACCCGAGCGCGCAATTATTACCTGGCAGATGTTTCGCTCTCTATGTCTCTGTCTCTCAGTTTTATTCATAGAAATTTCGAGCAAGTTTACACTTGCTTATACCTGTGACAAAATATGTGTCAGTATAGAGTATAAAATTTAGTGTGGCAGTAAAATTTATATTGCGCAGACGTACACGTGTTCCTATTTTCACATCACTTTAGCTCCGTTTTCAAGTTTTGTTTTTAATTACAGTCAAAATCTGTTATAACGACATCGAAGGGACTGCTCATATTCAGTCGTAAAAACCGATAGTCGTAACAACCGGTGATGTTTAATGTGTATCGTGCAAGTACAAACAAATCGATAGGGAATTATTGGAAAAATATATTTATTCAACTATGTACATTTTGTTTATTACACATAAGTACAATGCATATTATTTTTCTGTGAGCATAAAATCTGTAATTTTGGTTTGTTTGGAACACTTCTGTTGTGCATAAATATTTTGTAATTCACGTTGGATTTTAATTAACGTATCGTCATAATTTTCATTTATTATTAATTATAATTCATAATTTGTTTTTCATAATGTGTTTTGTTAATTTATAATTATTAATTCATAATTTGTTTTCTTTTTCTTTGCGACATTTTGAAAGTTTCACCAATAACTCCACAAAGTTTTGGTGCGTCTTGTGTATAGATAAGTAACAAACTAACTAAAGAGATATGAAGAAGCGGGCTTTGACTCTACTGCATGCACGTGTTTTGTTTCTAAGAATTAGAAAAGACCCTACACTAAACTAAATCCTATTGTTTTCTTTCCTGATTTTAATAGCCATAGAAGACAAATGTGCATACCTATTCAAATTGTTTACAATACAGCTTAGCCGGTCGTTCTAACAGATCTAATTCTCCGAAATATTAGTTAAATGTGGTCGTTTTATGAGGTATGTCGTTATTAGCAATGTTTTTAAAAAGGCGGTCATATGGCATTCAGCCGGGACCTTTGTTCTAGGTTATTATAACCGGCATGTTGTTCTAAACGATGTCGCAGTAAACGGTTTTGACTGTATTACCAAAATGCCAAAAAAAATTCTAAGATCTGATAGAAAATCAACAGGTTCGAGATTATATAGGCCTAAAAAAATTGTACCTCCGCAAAAACGTAAAAACGAAGACATTGTAACAAGTAGTGCGTCAGCTAAAAAAATAAAAGTGACCGTTGAAAATGAAGTTACGGGGGATCTTGAAAAATATTATAGGATAATTGATTTTTTATTAGTCTTTTCAAAAAAGTGCTTGAGAGATATTTGATGATAGCAATATCCTTTATGGATCTGGCATTGACGATTTAGTGTGAGGTAAGTCGATAAAATTCGCTTATGAACGTTTTATATCAGATTTTTTAGTGTTCAAAACTTTAAAGCGTTTTCCTCACAACTAACGTTTTCAAAGTCGGTGCCCCTCATATAGCACTATAGCACCGATCCCTTTGAAATTTTGAACACTAATTCTGTACATCATTTACGAGGTAACACTGGAAAGTTTTTTTTTCATATTCGTAAATAATTTTTATTTTACAATAACAAATTAGCCGATTTTTCTCGTAAAAACCGCATTTTTCCCTTCAGAGTGTTCCAAAAAAGTGAAAAATTGAAATTTTGAAAAACCCTCCCATCGTTATCTGCAGAAAACTATCATCTAACGAATGAATTTTCATTTTTTCATTTCAGATGATCCAGCACCAAGTTATGAGGGGCACTGCAAATCTACTTTTTTTAGAGACACGTCCGAATAATTGCTGCCATAGCCGTATTTTTTAATATTTCTTCGTGAAAATTTTATGTAATATTCTTCGAATGTTATATTTTAATGTACCATTAGTTTTAATAAAAAGATTTTAACTGTGTCGTCACAAAAAAAAACCAAAAATATGCCTTTTTTGTACGAATTAACATTACCCGGCCCCCCCTTAAGGCAAAATTTTTAGAGTTTCGAATCTAAACATGGAAAATAATGTCACTACATAAAATAATGTCTGGAATGGACTAAATAAAAATCCACTAAAAATTTGTATGATATATTCGGAATACATATGTTAAAAAGTTGCATCCGAACGAGACGAGTTTCTTGCCGGTTCTTCTTGATGACTGGGTTGTTTTCCGAACCGGTGGTAGTTTTGACGTTCACAAGCTCCTTATTAGGGCCTAAACTGAATAAAGTATTTTTAATTTGATCTGATTCTACTTATTAATAGAATTTCAAAACAACTGTATGGGAGTTACTTTTTAAATTAATTATGTTTGGCATTCAATCAAACAAAAATATATATTGATATTAATAACAAAGTAGAGAGCTATGGTTCAGAATCAAATTGTTCTTTGAGAGAACAGTACCAAAACAAAAAACAAACCTACGGATAAAAGCTACTTGAAGACTTTCGAATGCCTGATAAAAATTAATACATCCAGCATAATTGCCAAATGATTAAATAAAATATGGTGAATTTAGTATTTTTGAAGTTATACTTCTTTTGGCGCGTTAGGGAAAAATGATGAGAGTAAATTTTTACGATGTGCACGCACACCGTCACGAAAAACCGACACCCTGAAGTTAGCTATAGTCAACATTTTGTTTCTTTATATTAAAACTTTCAATGTATTGAATACCTTTTTTCTATTGTTAGTGTCGTTTTTTCTACAAACGTAGAATAAGGTGAAAGATAAAACTTTTGAGAAGATTTTTATCTTGTTACTCTAAACAACTATAACTTCTAACGTGTGTACATAAGTACATACACACTTTTTTTTAAATAAACTGTCAGTACCGTATTAGTAATTTACATGAAAATCATGAATCATAATTAGTATTATATTGTAATAGTATTCAAGATATATAAAAATATCATACATCCATGTTCTTCGACATCATCATGGGCAGCATCACTCTCTGTATGGTCAGCATTATGATCGTCATCTTCCTCATCATCTATGTTTATTGTCACCCCTTGAGATTTTGATGTCTCGGGTTGAGTATCATGTGTATCTTTTAAAAGTGCATCAAAGGGGTCAAAAGCCTGAAAATATAATTTAAAAATTATTTTTTTTGATAAAAATTATATAATAATGTTCTTTACAGATGTTTCATATGCTACCTGTGTATGGTCTTCCTGTGAATCGTCAATAGAAATATTGGGGGCATTCTCAAACTCTGGTTTACCAATTTCATCTTGATCTGCACCCACTTTATCACTTTCTTTGTGAGTGTAGGCTTCATGGCTAGTTTCATGACTCGTAGATTCTAAATTTGGTACATCTTGACTGTGTGATTCCTCTTTTAAAGTATCATCTATATCATTTTCTGCAAATTATTATATAGTAATAAAATAATGAGTTATATTACAAGTATAATTCAAAGAGGTTTTTAAAGTATATCTGTACAAAAAGTAAGACATATTCACTACGGAAAGATTATTATAGTTCTGTATTTTTTCAAACACGGCAGACAAATAATTGTATCAATGTATTACTTTTAATGGGTCATCACAATGCCTTCAATTATATTATTTTTTTCTGCAGGCTCTCAGTCTGCACCTTTTTTCTGTTGGCATTTATTATTAGTCTTGTTAAAAATCGTTTAAAATGTGGGCAACTATTGTTATTATTTTATTTAAATATTATATGTTTGCTACATATATTAGTTTACATTAATTACATATTGTTCATTGCAATTATTTCCTTTATGGCGGTTTTATTCTTATTTTTTACTAGCCTCTGCCTTTGCCCGTGACTTCAGATGCATGGAATAGCTACTTTGAGCTAACGCTAGCATGCAGCGGAAGCTCTCAAGAGGAGAAAAACCCCGATTTTGAAACATTCTTCATTGGTGCTCAGCTCCTATTGGTATTAGCGTGACAATATATAGCCTATGTCCTTCCTCGATAAATGAGCTACATAACACTGAAAGAATTTTTCAAATCGGACCAGTCGTTTCTGAGATTACCCCCTACAACAACACAAACTCACAAACTACCTCTTTATAATATTAGTATAGATTTCAATAATTAAGTGGTATCTAAATGTGGTTACTGTTAGTTAATTTAACTATTATGACAATATAAAGCACTTAAACTGTACAGTAACATACCATTGCTACTTTTATTCTGAGACTCGTTATCTTCGGAATCCACACCATCTTTCCTATCTGTATCACTTTTAACACTAACACTATCCTCATTATTTGCATCATCAACATGATTTGGCAAAGTATCGTCTTGTTGTTCACTGTCTGTTTTTAATTCACATTCACGATTAGACGCACCGGGGTCATCTCCGGATGCTTGACTCAGATCATCAGGTTTTTCTGATATACTATCTTTCTCATCCATATTTCGAATCCAATTGGAAAATCACGCCAGTTTAATAAAAAATATACATCTGAAAATAACAAAAGGTTAGTTATGAAGCATTCCTAAAGAATATAGAAGGCCGCAAGTACCCGGCAGAACGGTTTTTAGGTTATGGTGATGGGTATTGAAACTTGCGATGTTAAATTATGTTTTATTTAGCACTATGTCATTCAAATTAAAGCTGTAACTTGCACTGAATAATGGAAACAATTATTTCTTCTATTGTAAATAGGTTTTGTTACACGCAATGCCAATCTACACAAAAGCTGTATGCATCCCGCGCTTATTTCGGTTAAATATTTATTCGCTCGATCCATGTACATTTGACTGTTAACATGTAAATAACTCGAATCGGCAGAGGTAAGATACTCTTTTTCTTTCAATTGTGCTTTTATATTACAAAATTTTATTGCATTCTCTACCTATACGTCTGCGAAAGTATTCTGTGAGTATTCAAGTGTAGAATCATTGCAAATATTTTATTAGTGTCACAATCATTTTACTTTATGGGTTCTAAACTTGTAGATTTCATCAAATAATGCTGTAAATATCAATAACTTTACTCACGAAGATAAAACGAAACCACAATTCACTTGAAAGCACAACAAACGGCAACCATTTTGGAATCAGTCTGCCCCTACCAAATTGCTAAGATAAGGATGTATAGCTAAGCTGTCAAAATAAATCCTTTCACTAAATATTTACGGCATAGGTATTTAGACTAAGCTATATAATACTCTTAAGTAGACCTTACATTTTGTAAGAATTGAATTCACACCATAAATGTTTAATTTACGGGGTAACTACGAATTGGTAGTTTTTACATTACAATGTTGGTAGAACAGCAAGTGACGCTTCCCGCTTGCATTTTTAGTGATGTCTGCTTACTACATTTCTAATTGAAATTATCGATGAAATCACGAACACTTGGAAAAAATGTTTGTAACCTTTTTTAGTAATAAAATCACTGAATAAGCATTAAAATATTTCAATCATAAAATATACTATGCTTTGGAATGGTGTCTAATTGTAATCGAACGCAACAAACATGTATAATTTATAAATATATTCGTATATTTACTACCCCTTACATTGAATATATATCAATATAAGGAGCGTGGAAGAGAAAGTGCGATTATGTAACGTTTAAATTACAATAAAAAAGCTTTATTCATAATTATAGTTCCTATTAGTTGTACTCTACAAAAAATATAATTTTCGACAAAATGGCACTATTTTCATGGCACTGCACTATTTATTACATAAAAAGTTAAATTTAATATTTATTATTTTATTAAGATCATATGTAGTTAAAATAATTGTAAAAACAGATTATAATTCCATAATTGGGGGTGTGGTTAATGAAACTGAAGGTATGTATATACAATTTTATATGAGACAAATTTTAATAACTTCAAAATAGTATAATCCACAAAGCAATTACATTAAATATATTAATAAATCAGTTTATCATAGCAACTCTAGAAATGCTGTCGTACATTGAAAGTATTGTAATAGGATAGAATAGGACACGAGAAATTGATCAAAAACCTGTACTTTACCTTATATGTATAAAAACTTGGGCAGAATATATATGCATGTTTTCTCTATCAAATTGACACTAAATTTAGTATAGTATTATACTATGGATACTAAGCTGCAAAATTGTAATTATTTCTACACATTACGTGCGCTCGTGGCTCACATATGCCATACGCGGTTGTCAAAAATGAATTGACTCTGATACAGCTGTAATTTCTCCTACCTATTCGTATATATTACTAGCGGATTTGGCAGACGTTGTCCCGCCCTGATTATAAAAAAATCCTTGACAAATTATATACCAAAACCTACCTCATTAATCACTTTATCCACTGGTGAAAACCGCATGAAAATCAGTTCAGTAGTTTATCGCGAACAGACAGACAGACAGACGCGGTAGGGGACTTTTTTTATACTATGTAATGATATTAACTTTGTAGTAGTGTTTTAAATAAGTTACAAAATTACCGTTTTCTGAAAAAAAAACCAAAGAAAATGATATGATGTTTACATAGTATACCGTGGCTCTTAAATTGCTCTTTACAATCGGCCATATGTAATATATTTGTACTGAGAATACAAAGGTCACAGCTTGAAAAGTCGAAGCATTACAAGATCTATATAATTAACTATAGTTACACGTAAAATTCTTATATATTTATATGTATGCTTATATAGCCTTAAAAATATCTGTAGTATTTCGTTTATTTCTTAATTTTGGTGATTAGGATTTGAAAACCACGCATAGTTAATCAGTGTGTACTAAATTTTACAGTTCTTGTGTATGAAGCCCATATCAAATAAATAGAGTCCCTTAGAAAGAGTAAGAATAAAGTTGAACGCATTTTAACATGACAGCTAATTGGAATTTACTGTTCTCAATTACAATATTAAATTTATACCATATACTGTCTTTTTATTGGTTAATATATAAATTATGGCTATTTTTATTGGTTAACATTTCAGCTTGATATATCTTACCAATAAGAGTTCGTAAGAAAGAATTCGGTTAGTTGTCTAACATTCTCAATTATGGCGGTATCGGGTTTTTTCAAGCTCAAATACGAAATGAGTAGTTATTTGCGCCGCCCAGGCGGCGACATTGACAGCGATTTGTCGAATATTTTCATGCGCCATTTTGTGTATGCTATGGAATTTTGTGTTAAGTAATCGACACGAAGATAACAAAATTATTGTAAGTACAACTTTGGGAATGTATCCTCTGGAAACGAAATTATATTCGAAATGTTCGCGATTTCTATGTGGTGGCCACGCTGTGCTCACGAGCGACTATTGTTCAGTGTTGTTTTGTTATATATTTAAGTCGAAAAGTGTAGTCCTTCTTCCTTGTGTGCCAATATTTAGTCGTTTCAAGTACACAGCATTTCCTAATAATTTCAGATTCAGTACAATGTCTGAGAAGTTAGTGGGGAAAGCTGTGCTTAAACGGCACAAAGTCGCCAAACCAGTGCATATACAAAGGTTAGAAGCAGCTTTAGACGTGCGGCCTTTCATTTGCCAAGTGGAGAGGATTCTGAACTCTGATGGCGCTAGCGAAAGTGATGATGATTCTGACAAGTCTATGATTAATGAGATGTCAAAAGGAGACCGCCTAGTTCATGGAGTAGTTACCTCTAAACAAGGTATATTCACAAGTATTTCTGTAATTTCCAACATAGTATCTAAAGATAAAGGACCTATATTTCTAACATCATAAAGCAATGTAATTTGAGTGTGTTCAAATGATAGTAAATCACTTAGCTTATGTAGAGATAAGTTCTCAAAAGCATGACTATCATTAGGAAGTGGCACAGGGAAGTTATCCAAACTAGATTTCAAAAATGCTTTTTATGCAAATATAGGTCTAATAGTAGCTTTCTTGAATATTGCAGGTTTTTAAGTTGTAGGCCGGTGAAGCTGTTAAGATCTTGCTAGGTCAACAGCGTAGTAAGTTTGAGAAAAAAAAAGGTTTTTAAGTAGTTGATGGAAAAAGAAACATTATCTTGTCTAATTCCATATACCTTATTAGCATTAGTCAAATCAATGGGTTTAAACTCAATAAATTAACAGGAGTTAGTAAATATAATCCATGCCAAATGTAACAAGTTTTGTGTATTATAATTTGTCCATTTTTTTGTGGATATGCTTTCTTCTTGTTGCCAAATTAAGTTGCAGTTTAGAATAATTTTGTACAGCTTTAGTCTTGATACAGTTTCAGTATTGTTTCAATTTTTACTATGACCAGGTGTAAAAAATCACTCATATTATATGAGTCATATATATGAGTTATAACAACCAATTTAATAATGCTTTGAAGAATAAGAATGTTAAAAGAAATTCATAATTTAACAATAGCAATAATCTATTAAACACTGTTTTTTTTTGTAATTAATTTGAATACTAAGTTTTAAGGACAAAGAGAAATTCATCAATTTTTGTGGGAAATTTGAATATTCAATCTGTCATTAGAAAAATTCACCCTTTTGCATTAGAGCTCTGTAATTCCTCTGTCTTATTTCCCGTTAGTCTATTACAGATTTTTATTTGTCATTAGTTTGAAGAGTTAAAAGGACAAAAAGAAATTCATCAATTTATGTCATAACTTTGAATATTTATTTTGTCTGCTACTCATTATACTGTTAAATTTTGATATGGTTTCTCTATTCCAATCATATGTTGAAGAGATTTAAAATAATTTTCTCCTGGCTTTAAATGGTGACTTTTTATCATATAGTAAAACATGGCCTTTAAAAACGGTGTAGGAGTACAGTAATTTATGACATAGCATAACATGGGTAAATCATCTATACTAATATTATAAAGAGGTAAAGTTTGTGAGTTTGTAAGGGTAATCTAAGGAACTACTGAACCAATTTTGAAAATTCTTTTACCAATAAAAAGCCACATTATTCGTGAGTGTCATAGGATAAATATTAATACGAAAAATGAAAAGACTTTTTTTTGGTAGTCAGATTTGCAAAGTAAGTCGGAGAAAAAACCGTCGAACGAAAACATGTTTAACGAACTCTGCCTCAACAATGAGAGATATATGATTGAGTTCTAGAGCTTGATAATGCCTATAAAAAAGCCAGTGACAGCATATGTCTAACTTTTATATTTAAGTCACAAGTAGCTTTCTATAAATGATTTCCTTCCAACGAAGTGGGCACGGGTCAGCTAGTAAAAGCATATAGGAAAATATCTGGCTCTGAGGAATTTCAATATTGGTTTAAAAGTGTTTTTTTGATAGATTTTTTACTTAAGGGTTGTAGCTATGTACAATTACTTAAATTATGGGTAGTCCGGTGAAGCTGTTAAGACCTTGCAAAGTCAATAGCATAGTCAGTTCGAAAAAAAATACTAAAAAATGGTGGATATACCCTCCTTTGTCTTAACCTTTTCTATATTGAAAGATTAGGTTCATTGTAAGAATTTTATTTTAAGCATCACTGTAAAATCACAATAATTGATGCAGTGTCTTATGCATAATTATTACAGAACGACAGTGTGACAGGCTTCGTTTGTACAACTTCTCATCAGTTGGTGAAGAGAGACAGTGGCTTCGAGATGTTCTTCTCTCATCAGATTCAGAAACAAATAGTGAGGATGAGACCCTTGAGGATAGGGAACTCAGGATAAGAAGATTATTAAAAGAAAGGAAACATCATAATAAATATGTGAAGAAATTTTTAAATAAACAGGTAAAGTTTTTTTTGATGTGAAGAATTATCTAAGTTCTTTTATTCTCTACTAGCAGGCCTGGAGGACGTTATCTCGTCCTAATAATAAAAAAAAACTTGACAGATTATATACTTAAAACTTCCTCATGAATAATCTACTGGTGAAAACCGTATGAAAATCCGTTTAGTAGTCTTTGAGCTTATTGTGAACTGACAGACGCGGCAGAGGACTTTTTTCTATAATATGTGTGTATACAAATTTTTGGTGTAGTTCTAAGTAATAAGTATAATGTTTTATCAAATAGTTATGCTACTGAGATTTATCCTATAAGCAATGAGTGTTATTTTGCAATGATTGATAATGCCCAAAGAGTAATAATGGGACTTTGATTTCTTTGAGATATATCTAGTACAACTAGATAAATATTTAACAATTTGATTGTAGGAAGTAACATTATCTTTGACTAATAAAAATAGTTTAAGGTTGAAATATATTTAGTAGCAGTATTTGAATGTTTTAGTTTTGAGTTTATCGCGAACAGACAGACAGACAGACGCGGTAGGGGACTTTGTTTTATACTATGTAATGATAAGCATACATCTAATGTATGGCATCTGTGGAACTCACTATAATCATTTTTAGAATTCACGTTATATGTATTATGGTGCCGGTTTGTTGTCTACAATTGACCGTTATCCTGAACGTCTAATGAATCGGTCTGTTATACCAACACCTACAACCAGAGGTCGAAGAGGCCGGCCAGCAGAAAGAGGTCTTTCTACAAGAGGTATTCATAAAGCTAGAAGAGGCAGAGTCAGGGAAAACCGTGGTTGTAATGATAATAGTGATGTGGTAAGTTCGATTTAGTGTTGTATAAATAGTATACATATTTCTTTTAGCTTGCAGTATATAATGGTTTTAATAAGCCTTAGCATGTTCTTGCAGTTAATGTTATTATGCTATTAACATGGGTGAAAAATTTTTTTTTTAATAGTATATCTTTATGAGTTTCAGCATTTTACCACAAACTCACCTGATGTTAAATGACAATGTGATCTCATATGCTAAAGGTAAATGCAGCTGCTGTAATATACCTGTAGGTGCTCCAGGGCTGTAGCTAGAGTCAAATTTGAGGTAGGGCTGCATTGGTTACAGGTAGGGCGGAAGTAAAATGTTTATCATAATTGATCTGCCCTCGAATCTCACAAACTATGGTATGTTCGGGAAAAGTTTAGATACTTATCGCTACAATTCTTTTTATCTCAAACTATGAACATACTTAATTATAATAATTATAGTATTTGGTATTTTTATGGTAGAGGCATTGTAATTTCAAGGTAGCGCATCGCCCCACAATCATCCCGCCCCCCCCCCCCCACGGCCTTGAGGTGCTCGGCGATAGATTTTCAACTCACAGGGTGGTAGCTAGCCAGAGGAGTTAAGAAAACCTCCTAGCAACATGCTATGGTTTTATCATGATGCTCTCGTTCACTGAAGAACCTGGGAAGAGCCTGTCGAGATGAAGCGTTTTGTACGCGCGTCCACTCGTGCGTATACACTCGCGCGTTCCCGACATATTGGAGCTATATACATATATCTCGTCCAAATGGTGCGGCGAACTTCCTCACTCGCACGTAAAACGCGTGTAATGAGCGAGACTTTCGAGTCGCTGAGGAAACGCGCGGCACCATCTGGACGGGATATATGTTCTCTAGTAGTATCTCGGGAACGCGCGAGTGGACTCACATGCAAATCGCCTCATCCGGACACGGCCTAAGAATTCGAAATTACGTTGGTCGACGCGGTGTGATTAGCTTATCAATGGGCCATCGTTACGTTTTCATTTTTAGCCTGACAGTGTCGATTGGGAAGAAACACTACGTCACATGAAAGAGGAGAACGACACTGATGAGTTCAGCATCGGAAATGAGAAGCCAGGTGTGAGGTACCGGACGTTATTTATTTTGCTTCTATTAGTCGTGTAAGGTGGTTATTAACTGGACACTGTTTGGAGAAAAATTCCAAACAATAATTAATATAATAAATGAAGTGGATACAGGTTACATAGGATAGAATGAAAGTGGACTGTAATGTTAAATCTATATCTAATCCAAATAAATCTGTATCATGGTTTCGACAGATTAAAACTTAAAAAAGTACTTATCAAAACCTGTTTAAAATGCTTTATTAAAAATAAAAACAGTTTATAGGGATAAAAATTTACAAGTTTCAATTGAAAGTTGTAATTTTTTTATTAAAGTTTTAAAAGAAGGTGAAATTAAGATTTTGTTTAGATATTTAAATTGATTATATATAGTCAAAACCGTTTGCCGACATCTTTCAGAACAACATATCGGTTATATTGACCTAGAACCAAGGTCCCGGCTGAATACCGTATATCTAAAACATCACCGGTTGTTACGACTATCGGTCTTTACGACTAAATATGAGTAGTCCTTTCGATGTCGTTATAACAGATGCTGACTGTATAGGTATTGATGATGTATATTGATTTATTTTGTCAATAGCTACTAAATAGAAAAAATAAAATAAAAATGTCTGTTGAGAAACAGAGGAGGGAGATATAATTACCTGTTTTGTCTGCCTATTTACATATAGATGTTTCGTTGATAGGGGTCGAAAAAAATTATCCATGCTAAAGAGTCCTGAAGCGTTAACTGCACGTAGAAGACGTCACTGGTTGTTGTTAGTCAAGAAAGAGTTGGGAAAAGTGCAGAGAGCTAGAACGGCAACACACAGAGAAGTCACATTACAGAGAAAACGACTCGCTACATTATGCTGCAAACATTGGAGACAAGTAGCAATGCAGGTGCATTACAGTACATTGAATTAATTATTGGTTACGTAATTTTTTTATATATTTTTTCAGTTACCAGCAATTAGTAAGAAAATTAATTATAAAAAAAAAAAACTAATTATCATTGAATTTTGGAGTGTGAGTTACATTACTAATGATTGATTTCATGTATACATGAAATTTTTTCTACAGGAATTTCTTATACAAAGAAGTTGCAAACTAAGAAATATTTTTATCCCCAATGAGGGTCAAAAATTGAATGATTCTTCAAATGTTGCTGATAGTAAAATCATTAGACAGTTGTTAGAAAATAATTTTTGTAATTTATTGATCTAATAGAAATAGTGTGTGTGAGCAAAAACGAAATAATGTGTCTTCGGGTAATTTAAGGAACTAGCATCTGCCCGTGAGTTTGCCCGCGTGTTATAGTTACTTTGGGCTAACGCTAACACTTAGTGGAAGCTTTCAAAAGGGAAAAATAAAAATTTGAAACATTCTTCATTGGTGCTCCGCTCCTATTGGTCTTAGCATGATTATATATATATATATATATAGCCTTCCTTGATGAATGAGCTATCTAAAACTGAAAGAATTTTTCAAATCAGACCAGTAGTTCCTGAGATTAGCATATTCAAGCAAACAAACTCTTCAGGTTTATAGTATTAGTATAGATAAGTATTAAGAAGTACTCTACATTTGAAATAAATTATTGTATTTAAGTTTTGAAATACTAAATCTTTGATGGCCTTTTTGATTGATATGTCAATAATTGCAAAGTTGCAAGCGAATTGTCATTTTAATATCTCTTGTACTATTTGAATTTCAGTTTAGGGAAGTGTGGTGTTCTTTTCTAATTCTTATTTATTTCTTATTACAGTCTCAGAAAAATATGAAGGAAACGGTATGGCGATGTAAAAGGCTTAGTCGTGAAATGCAGGCGTATTGGCGCAGGTACGATAGAGCTGAGAGAGAAACGAGGCGACGGATGGAGAAAGAAGCAGAGGAACAGAGAAAGGTATGTTAAGTCCACCGGGTATAGGCATATTTGGCAATCTAGATCTATCAATTTATAACGTAATTCTTTTAAATATTTTTTTCACTAAAACAAGGATTTCATAAATCCTCTCATTTTTAATAGTTTTTTTTTATGTGTGGTTTTCCATTTTTTACTTAATATTTTTTTAAGAATGACTTCAGGATTACTCAGCGTAATTTGGTCTATTTCGAAGCACGAAATTTTCCATACAAGTTACAAGTTTATTGTGAGTTTTTAAGAGAGGATATCCAAAAATTCATCCCCTCCGGGGGTTTAAGAATGTTATTATTTCTGCTATGTTGTCAATGAACCTAGAAGCATGAAGCATTTGCACATGCATGACTTTCTAATATAATATAAATATGTTTTAAGAAAGGATTATTGAAAATTCGTCCCCTAAGAGGGTTAAAAATACCTTGATACTTGGAACATTGCCAATGGGAAATTCCATGAGGCACAAGATTGGTTTTATATTAATTGATATTCATAATCGTGTTTCATAATATATCCATATTTTACAGATGGACGTAGAATTAATGGAAGCAAAGCGACAACGCAGGAAACTCAATTTCCTCATTACTCAGACAGAACTGTATGCACACTTCATGCAACGTAAGTTAAATAATGCTAAGGATTGTGACACGGGAACAGAACGCATTCTCAGGCAGTTGGATGAGGACCGAGACCCGAGACTGGCTACTATTGATCTTTATGACAGGTATTTTGATACTTTAAGTGTTAATTAAAATATTTTATATTTTGCATTATATTATGTAATAAGTTGCTTCTTTTCGCCGGCGTTACAAAACCATAGAAAATAATTTGCATATAAAATCGTCTAATATTGACATAAAAGAAAAGTTTACTGCAATGATGGTTCGTTAATCACATTCAAACAATCGGAAGAAATGTATTAAAATTTGGCATTGAAGAAAATAGAAAAAGATCAAACAATAACTTACGAGTTACGTGGAGTCTTAGTTGTAGATAGTTTGATATAAAATATCAATACTCTCTTTGCTTATTTTGATGGATATATACTCGGGAGGACATAGTTACTGTAAAGATAAATTGTGTGCACGATACCCTCTTCAAGACCGAAGTTCTTTATGCTTTTTCTTTAACTCTGAATTTAATTCGATGTGGAGATTTAGATTTGTTGTATTTCTATAATTTCATTAACTAAGGAAAAAGCGTTATATCACCTCCTACATGCGAATTTGTCTCTCTCTCTCTCTTTCTCTGTGTGTAAGCTGTATATGGTTATTGTTTTATTTTATTAACATTATCTCAATGCAAATAATGTAAAGTAATGAATCGAATCAGAAGCTTTTATTCAATATTTTGGGGAAAATATCCATTTGTTAAGAATTACATATAAAATAGTGAATTATAAATGATATAAAAAATGCTAAATAATCAAAGAAAAATAAATAACAAAAAGTTTTAATGTAATTCCCATGTGTTCTGTGTTGAGGTTATACAACTAGCAGGGCACGATGCTTGTCTGCTCGAATTTCGATACTCGCACTCACCCACACACTTATACTATATATAGTTAGAGAGAAAAGTCGCATAGAGGTGGCGTAACGCTTTTCCTTTACGTGACGATCCAAAACACTTTAGATTAATACATCAAAATCATTATTCTAATAAAACATTACTCAGTAACTGATTTCTTTCTTTATTTTATTTTTGGCAACCAATCTGGGAGATTATTACTGCAATTGTAGAGTAGGTAATGAATGATATTACTTGCTATGCGTTTCTTGCTATCAATTCATTGTTCTAACAAGATGTTGGTCCTCTTGTTAGAACTTTCCAGGGAGTTTTTGTGGCAACTCAGAATCCAAGCTCCGTAGTATTATTTACCATACACTTCCACTTGTGCATAATAACCAAACTATATTACGTAAAACACCAGTATTACAAAATATAGAGTCAAATAACACAACGATTATAAATAAAATATATAAACTACTACATGATATTTCAAGATCCTGCCAAAAATTCCGTCTATGATTTCTATGTTGTTTTTATATGTAAAAAAAACTCGGGGCAGTCATAAGGATTGCCGACAGAAGTGAAAACTACTTTAATTAATTATACTGTGAACTATTTAAATTTCATAATTTGTAAATTGAAATATTACATAATTATAATGTATACTAAAAACGCATGGCGGTATATCTATACACTATATCTTTATACACAGTATACATATAGCTAATAGGAAGATGATGATGCGAGTTTCTCGCTTTTTGTTCACCCGAAAAGTATACATATATGCCAGGTGAATGTTTAAAGGGTGACACCCTTCAATCCTGTGGTACTTCATGGTCACATGTAACATATAAAATAATAATATGAAAACAAATGGTAATAAACAAAAAAGAGAACCTTAGTTAAAGTTTGTTCTAAAGGGGCGCTTTTCAAGGTTAATCATTATGTAACTGCTTATCGTCGGAATGCCGCACAGTGGAATAAAGGGAAGGGCGCGGGCCGGACTGCGCTGCACGGTGTGATTCATTGTTTCCGTATTTATTACACCAGTTCGTTTTTTCGTAAATCACATGATGTTGAATGTATATCAGTTTTGCGTTTCTCGACATAATTAGGTCAAATATTAAGCACCAATTTTTTTAATTCATTTGTAACGAGAGTCGACTAATGATTCAACATCTTCTTACCCTTATCCCGCCTAAGTAGGGTCGCCACAACATGTCATCTCAGTATTCACACCTTTTACACACATATCATTTTTCACACAATTCATCTATACATTTTTCGGTCTTCCTCTACTCTTATATTCATCGACCGTCATACTGAAAGTTTGTCTAGTTACATGGTCTTCATCTCTCCTCATGACATGCCCATACCATGCTGACCTATTACTCCTTAACTTCTCTGGTACTGGTGCTATTTTCAAACTTCCTCTGATATATTCATTCCTAATCTTATTCATTCTAGTTACACTACACATCTACCTTAACATTCGCATCTTTGCCGCATGTTGTTTTCTCTCATCCGTCTCTAATAGTTTTATACACCTTCCCTTTGAGTTTCAAATCGACTAATAATTACCCTGTAAAAACATTGCTGGCGACTAAGCAGTCGCGCTGTATACACAGTATACATACAGCTCATGGAAAGCGTTCGGTGACGATGACCCGGGTTTCATGATTTTTGTTCACTCAAAAAGTGCTCAATGCGCTTAAAGAAGTTTTCACTTCAAAAAAACATAGTGAGGAGATGAAAGCTCGCGCGTCGAGAAACGCTCGGGAAGCGTTCCGAGCGGAGCGGGCGCGCACGCAGTTGTTCGACAGCGCGGCCGGCGTCGAGGACGCGACGGAACCCGACGTCGACGAGGACGGGGAGGGGGAGGGAGAGGGGAGCAGGCGTGGGGGGGACTATGACCAACCCTCTATATTTAGAGGAACTCTAAAGGGCTATCAGCTGAAGGGAATGAATTGGCTGGCAAACCTCTATGATCAGGTTCGTACCTATTAAGTTTGTGACTAATTTGATTGTTTTTTGTTTTGACTAATTTGACATTTAAGTAATTTCAATTGACATGTGACTAATTTTAATTATTCTTCTTTTTACAATGGCAACATATACACACAATGGTCAAGTGAATAGAGCGATAAATAATGGAGATTGCGCCAGACAATTAAACAAATTTATTTTTATCCAAACCGGGCTATCTACAAAGAGATACCGCAAACAAAGCATATGTAAACTATGCATAAAACATATTTGTAGATTAAATTACAAACATAAATAAGAGCATTACACCAAAATGTAAAGTTTAGTTTTAATAAATTTCGAAAACGATTACTTGTTTTTTTTACTAATTTGACATTTGAGTAATTTTAATTGACATTTGACTAATTTCAATTATTTTTGGAGTATTTGGACATTTGACTAAATTAAGATTTTTTGACTAAATTGTTTTTTTACTAATTTGACATTTTAATAATTTTTAGTGTTTATCAACTAATTGGAGCTTTTGTTTCATTTTAATTATTTTACTAATTTCAATTATTTTTTGAACAATTGGACTTAAGTTTTATAATATGTACTTTAAATACATTTTTATCTTCAATTGGAGTAACTTTATTACAACGTAAAGAGAAACACCATTATAAACCTTACGATTCTTTATTTTTCCTTCTAAACGAAGTCAGTAGAATTTTTAAAGACATATAGCACATTATGGAATAAGCTGTAGATCCCGAGAAATGTTATAATATAATCTAACGGACACAATATACACTCAGACTCAAAATAATAATTGGGCATAATTATATTGTATAAGATTTGAATTCACAACACTCCGTGTGGTGGCAGTGAAAGTTTGTGATACCTACAAATAAAAAATCGACAAAAAAATTAATACATTTTTCAGTTGTGATAATTACACATTTGTGGCCAATAATTAAAAAACATACACTTTTTCTTTTAATAGGGAATTAGTGGGATCTTAGCTGATGAGATGGGTCTCGGAAAGACTGTTCAGTGCATAGCATTCTTATGCCACGTAGCAGAGAGATTGGGCGTGTGGGGTCCATTTCTAGTAGTTTCCCCGGCTTCTACTCTTCACAACTGGCAACAGGAGATGCAGAGATTTGTGCCAGATTTTAAAGTGGTATGTTCCATGTTTCTATCTTTTCTACCATTGTTTCTATACTTTATATAATGTAATTTATAACATTGAATTAGTAACGTCCATGCAAGTTGATTGACAAATTTAGTCACAACTTGCATTAAGGAATGTTCTACTAAATTGAACATTTTGTTTTCTATTTTCTGTTATGGAATACTGCAAATGCTTACATTTTTTATTACATAAGGTGCCATATTGGGGTAGTCCAAGCGAACGGAAAATTCTGCGTCAGTTTTGGGAGAGAAAGGACTTGCACACTCGGGCTGCAGCATTTCATGTGGTGGTCACTTCATACCAGATCGTAGTATCAGATCTCAAATACCTGAACCGTGTCTCGTGGCAGTACATGATCTTGGACGAGGCCCAAGCCATCAAAAGTTCTGCTAGTATGCGTTGGAAATTGCTTCTCGGATTCAGTTGCAGAAATCGCCTTTTACTCTCTGGTAAGATGTGATTTCGTTGACGTCAGATTTAAGTACAAACAAGTAGCCCTTTGATTTTTTTGCCGGGAATTTAGTCTGTCATGTATAATGGCTTTATATTACATTCATAATCTTGTGTTAATTGACTCTATATTTTGTAATGTTGGTGGCATTGGACGCAATATAGTTCGGTTGTAGTGGATGGGAAATAATACCTTGAAGCATGAATTCTGAGATGCTACAAAAACTCCCTGGAAAATTCTAACAAGGGGGCCATCATCTTGTCCGAACATGAAAATGATCACAATATACCTGTAATATTATTACGAACTATACGATGGCAGTAATAATCTAGAATATTGGTTGCCAAAAATATTTTGCCTTTCTGTTTTGCTGAAAAATGTATACCATATATGCATGATCCTTACAGCCCATAGTCACAACATCCAACCCCAAATAGGATCACTGTCCTATTCAGTATAAATCACAGATAAGGTTGTTATCCTTATTGGATAATGTTATAAGTAGACAATTATATTTGCATATCTTTTAGATAAACGTTGACTTTAGTTTACAGCCTGTTGTGATAAAATCTAACATGAAATAGGATTATGGTTCCTATTTGGTATAGGTGACAGAAAAGTCGTTACTCTGACCTTTTATGGTAGATTTCATGTCCCATTGTATTCACATTCGTTTAAGGTAGATTCACTGTGTGTTGTAGATTGTGGTTTTAATATCCAACCTCAAATAGGACAACAGTCCTATTTAGTACAAATGACAAATAAGTTCCTGTTGGTATAGATCTGTGGTACATCTCGTACCCTGTTACATTCAGACCTAAATTTTAACATTATTGGACATTATAGTTAATATTAATTTCTTTTTTAATCGTCATAGGCACACCAATACAAAACAGCATGGCAGAATTGTGGGCGTTACTTCACTTCATAATGCCGACGCTTTTTGACTCACACGAAGAGTTTAATGAGTGGTTTTCAAAAGACATCGAGAGTCATGCCGAGAACAAAAGTACTATTGATGAAAGTAAGTTTAAATTCAAGTCTACAAATTAAAAAAAATCCATTAAATTATTATACATTTTTGTTTCGAACGATTCATTTTGTTAGTGATGATTCGATTTTATATTTATCGGTAATTCTTAGAACAATGTGGTTGTAACATAATTGATCCAAGGAATATTAAAATAATCATTATTATTATCTAACTAAATTTCTATAAGGTATAATAGAACTAGAAGGTGCCTTTAGGAATATAGTACAAATAAGTAAAAGTAAAATATTATTGATAATGACAATATATAAATATAAAGTTCAAATATAGGTACAATTGCTACAATGATTATTAAAATAATTGATGACTAGTCTCTGCCCGCGACTTCGTTCGCGTGGAATAGTTACTTTGGGCTAACGCTAACACGCAGCGGAAGCTCTCAAGAGGAGAATAACCCCGCTTTTGAAATGTTCTTCAATGGTGCTCCGCTCCTATTGGTCTTAGCGTGATGATATATAGCCTATAACCTTTCTCGACATATGAGCTATATAACACTGAATGAATTTTTCAAATCGGACCAGTAGTTCCTGTGATTACTCCCTACGACGTCACAAACTCACAAACTTTTTACCTCTTTATAATATTAAGTATAGATTATTATCTGATCAAATGAAAATTTTAATTTGTGGGTGGTAATAAGATGTTGGTAATGATATACAATGCCTTATAGGTTATAGATCATCACTAATGGTTCCAACTATCATAATCTTTTCTGTCACTGAAAGCTTTACATTTGAATTTACATTTATCGAAGCAACAACGTGAGCATACCTTTGTATTATAAAGCACGAAAATTAGAGTCGGGCAATAAACCACCATTATTTATGTTACATTTTCCATCTAAATAATTTTCACCATTTGGCACTAATTTGAAAGCAATTCTTGAAACCCGAAGATTTGCTACCAATCGTACGTCAAATGAGAAATTGACAGCGACTTATTATCGTAAATAGACGGCAAATTGTCACCAAGAATTGGAGTGAAATGTTTAATTTCAGTGATATATAAACAATATATCACATTCTTGTATATTTCGTGTTTAAGAAAAATAATAGCGAAGAGTAACAAATAATTAAAAGCTTGAAAACTTTATTCTAACTTATGTTTTGTATAGAATATTAAAAATGCGAACGTGAGTTTGCTGGATACGCTTTCACGACGTTAACTGCTCAACCGATTCTCATGAAATGTTACATGAACATTATCAGGGTTATAGAAAAGGACGTAGGGCACCTCTCATCCAGTAAAAAAGTGTATTGTTGTCGAGGGATAAGAGAAATCTAGATAAACACAAGCGAAACTGAGGGAAAAGTTAATTACATATATTTTAAAAATATTGATGACTAGGCCTCTGCCCGCGACTTCGTATGCGTGGAATAGTTGTTTTGGGCCAAAGCTAACATGTAGCGGAAGTATTCAAAAGAAAAAAAAAACTATTTCGAAACATTCTCCATATTTTATTCTCTCCTGTTGATCTTCGTGTGATGATATATAGGCTATGTCCTTCCTCGATAAATGAGCTAGCTAACACTGAAATAAGTTTTCAACTCGTACCAGTAGTTCCAGATATTACCTCCTACAACCTTACAAACTTTACCTCTTTATAATATTAGTATAGATTAGAACAAACAGCTATTGCTGCTTCCAATTGTTATCAATTTAGCTGGTTACAATTTTTGCCCTTCATCTTTCTTGTATAATTCATATTTATTTGCGAAAACAGTTTCACGTCAATCTACGTCAATCTACGTTGCAATTTGATATCTTTTTCCTACAGAATTAAACCATATGGTTATTGAGTAGTTGTTAATTTACCACAGAGTATATTCTTATTCAACAGAGCATCTATCACGTTTGCACATGATACTGAAGCCATTTATGTTACGTCGCATCAAGAAGGATGTGGAAAATGAGCTGTCCGATAAGATCGAGATAATGGTGCATTGTCCACTCACTATACGGCAGAAGTTATTGTATATAGGTGAGTAATATGTGACTCGATGCATACAATAAATCAAGTACAATCTTAATCGTTCATATGAGTTTTGTTTTTTTTTTTTTTTATACATTGTGAACCAAGTACAAATTTTACCATTCATATGATTTATAGTCTTCTTTTATTATCTTCAAATTTCACGTTATACAATTCCTTAAAAAAAAAATTTAGTCTCAAAACTTGTAAACGTCTAAAAGTTGTCTTGGCTCATTTTGAAATGTAACAACACAAATATATGGTATACTATTAATAATTACTATGTATTGTAGCTTTTTGATGTAATTTGAGCTTATTCATATTCGGATAATGTCAGATGACGCCATCTCAGAAAATTTTAAGGTATTAAGTAGGTTATACAATACAATGCAACTGCCACAAAATTTTACGGATGGAGCTGTAAACTATAGACTAATATTTAGCTGTAATTATTTTGTACTAGTGGTCGAAATTCGACCATAATTCAGTTTTACATTCAATAAGACCAAAGAGAATAATAATTATTTCAGTGGTTTCAAAATTTACTAAAGATAAATTATTTATCAATTAATTATTAATGTATATTACGAATTTACACATTATGTTGTTATAAAATTAACCTACAATTTGACCAGTTAATTTCAAAGGGCATGTAAGGTACGGAACGCAAGTTATGTTAAAGATATTGAATGTAGGTTGAAAAAAGGTAATTGGAACGTAAGAGTAAAATGAAGAATGATGAACGTCTTTTTCATTCACATGCACACATGGTGCATATGTTGTGTGTCATTCATAGTGTGTAATGTTTATTATAATTAATTTAACGTATTTCTAATGCATTTTATATAAAAAATAGCTGTATGCACTTCTCAATATACACTTTAACTATTAAATTTCACGTTCAACCATTCTTGCAAAGTCGCTTAGAAAGGGGTACAAAGTTTTTGCTTCACATATTAATATATAGATATTATGTAAAATAACATTTTTATAGGGAATACATCTATAAAGATTAATATAAAAGCTAAACCTTTACTAAACATAAAACTTAATCCACACTGTTGGAGTCGTTTCTGAGATACGCAGAATAATTGTATATGTACAATCAAAAATTTCTTGTTTAAAGATATGAGTTTTGAGATTTTCCTCTTTTAATTAGTTGTCATTAAGTGCACCTACAATTTTCAGGAGTAATTTATAGTAGAAATAGTTATTATTTTCTACGCTGTCCCGTCTTGACTATAAAAAAACTTGACAAATTATATACTAAAACCTTCCCCATGAATCACTGTATCCACTGGTGAAAACCGCATGAAAATCCGTTCAGTAGTTTTTGAGTTTATCGCGAACAGACAGACAGACAGACGCGGTGAGGGACTTCGTTTTATACTATGTAATGATTATTATCAATTATTGTTACTATATTCACTCTAGTGGATGCGATTCACTTAGAGAGTTGTGATTGCGATCCTATATGATACAATTGGAGTGTGTTCTATAGCAGATTTTTTTGTTGTTGTTGTAGCATTAAAGAAGAAGATAAAAATCGAAGAGTTACTACATTTCTCTGTCGGGGCAGAGTCTGGTCATAATGTTGATAAGAATTTTACATCGAACTTAATGAATCTAGTCATGCAATTTAGAAAGGTATTTAATATATTAAGCTATGTTTTAATGTAACTCTACTAGATGTTGAAAGCTATATTTTATTGTTGTTAAGTTTTATATTGTAAATAACCATTGCCCAAAATTTTGATGGAATGGAATAAAGCAAAATACTTTTTTATACAGTGTAAACGTAAGCGGTTCTGGACACTGCTTCTTTAATCGAATATATTGTATGTGTGTAACCCATTTTTTTTCTAAAATAAAAGTAGCCTAAGTTACCTCTCATAACATCAGATTTCTGCGACTGAAAGTCACATCTAAATCAGTCTAATCGTGTCGATGATTATTCGGAATAAACAGACATTTTTTTTTTGTATACTATATATACCTTCATAAAAAGTTGTTCTTGTCGTGTCATTAAAAACAGACACTTCAATTTTATTTATGTCTATAGATCATGCGCGTCTTTTATTTATTGGCCGTTAAAATGTATACAACAGTAAATGAAAAAAAGGATTAGTGGACTCTTCTAAGTATCCTAGAACCGTCTACGAAATTGCCATAGTCCTATGTCCTATACCGTCCTAGTCCTAGTTCGATAGGTTCAGATTTTCATTATAGTATATATGTCTGTATTTAAAGCAGCAAAAATAATTGAAATTAAATGATTATCTACAGGTATGTAATCACCCGGAATTGTTTGAACGGCGTGACGTGAAGTCACCTTTCGCGATGCAAGTTGATGATTATCACATGCCGAAACTGGTCGCCGAGGACTGCATATTGATCCGATCTATACCCTCGAAACGGCATTTATTATACAATAGATTTTCTATACTGACTCCTGATTATATATCTCGTAGTTTGTCTGAGGAAAACAGTACGGGATTCTTCTCGTTTACAAGGTTCATGGATATATCACCTATGGAGTTACACAGGGTAATGCTTTGCGGTTGGCTGTATGCGTGAGTACTCAATCTTGTTACAATAATAAATCCTCCATTCTAATATACTAGCTTTTATTCGCAACTTAGCTTGCGTTATTATAGATTTATCTTTCCCTAGGAAAGATTTCCTATTTATTCTTAGATTTATCGTGAAGAGATGGCGCCACAGTCGATACAGCTCGCGCTTTAATTTGATCGTTGTCATCGGGTGACATACGGTTGTCGGTCCTATGTTAGTATGCCACTAATCTGCTTATTGTATTGTTGTCGTTCCATCGTCTGTTTTTTATATCATAGGAAGTAAACGAACACGTGGGTCACCTGATGTTAAGTGGTCACCACCGTCCATAGACGCTTGCAACACCAGAGGAATCGCAAGTGCGTTGTCAGTCTGTGTTTGCGAGGAGGAACAGGGGGAGGGGAGGAGTGGGGAGGGGAGGTGGGCCGCCGGCGCTCTCACTGACCGATCGAAATGCAACAATGCAAGCACTGTTTCTGTGGGTCGGGTGGTAGTACCGGGGGCGAGCCGACCCATTCATACTGAAACCAGTAATAGCTTCAGCGTAGCTCTACCACCTCTAGAAGGCCTTGGCCTTTTTAGTAAAAAACAAAGCGTCTTACGGGTCAATGAAATACGAATAACAATTTAATAAATAACGTATTACCTAATAAGTAATTAACATATAATTAATAGAGAAATAATAAATGAACTACATACAATATGATTCGAAAAAAGGTATGGATGGATTGTGTGAATTGGATCGGATTGTATGAATAGGCGAAAGTGGAAAGGAAAACATGTGCCGACCCTACTTAGGTTAGATAGCGGTGATGATGATGATTACTTCGAGATGAAAAATAAATAATACTTACGTAAATGTTTGCTATTGGCTCACTATATCACTCCATTTCAGAATTCTACACATAGAAGATAGTCTTGAGAAGTATAATAGACTAAGGCACAGACAATATTGGTGGTATTATCAGCCTCATCGAAGAGATCATGAAACCTGTGACTCGCAGTTAGATATAAAAGTGGATATAACTCATTTATATTACGGCAGTGTGATGAGTAAAGATCTACTGTTAATATGTCCCGATGGGGATGTGTTACGTCAGAGAAAAGAAGATGGCTTGTTATGGACCGAGTTGCTCTTTACTGATCCTGTTTGGATTTCAGGTAGCCATAACATATTTCTCCAGTAAAAGTATTATTTATATGCTCTTATATTTTTAAGGCTACAAAGTAGTAAACAGGTGTACGGTTCATATAAACATTATGTGGTCATTGTTTCCTATAGCTATTTAAAACCAATGTCGAATGGGATCACAGTACTGACAGGCCTGTTATAAATAGGCTGCTGATTCTGAGGATTAAGAACACCACTAGAAATATTAATTATCTGTTCTCATATTTTTTTAATACTACAAAATAGCAAACAGGTGTACGGTCCATATGATAAATGGTCACTGTAGTCCAAGACTATTTAAAACCAACCACGAATAGGATCACAATACTGACAGGCCTGTCATAATTAGGTCGCCAATTAATTTTCTGATTTGCTAGATCTAGATAGGTTTTTTTAATCTACTTAAAGATCTATCATTAGGATTGTTCTAGAAGCAAATAATTTGTTATAGTTGTGTCGTGTGTTGGATTAGGTTTACATAAGGATATACATATTTATACTTGCTTAAAAATATATAAATAATTTATGAATTACTTCCACATTCTATCAATTTTTTTCATTTAATTATATTACATCATGTTTAAAAAATATTGTGCATGAATTATATTTTGATAATTTCGTTCGTTATAAAGAAAACCTTTCTATAACGTAGAGATTAGTTCAACTTGGTTGGTTTACCACAAAACGATTTATTTGATCTCTTTCCTCGGTATAACGAAAAAAAAAATTGCTCGGTCCCTTGAAATTCGTTATAAAGAGTTTATACTGTATATTTTTTTCATATAAAGAAAAGTTTGGTCCAAGAGAGATATAATTTTTTGTAGGTGGTCCATTTTACGCTCATACAGAAGTCGCCTTACATCATATGCCAGAAACAATAGAACACAGAACATTACGAATGAGGAACCTTAGAAAACAAGAAGGACAGGTACAGTAATTAAAAAAATATATTTATTATGTAAATAATTGAATTGTATCTACAGTTATAGTGGAATATGTCTTTAGATCTTTGTGCCATAATCCAAGACTAAACTGTAAACACGTTTATCGAAGCGATGTTGATAACATACTTTAAATTATGTCGTCAACATGGTGACGCCATTTTTCTTATTTTAATCCCTGCTTCGAATATATGGAAAATCTATAGCTATAAATAAAAGTAAGTTGCCGAATATATGTAAACTCATCAGTACAGAATGGTTGCACCTAATTGGCCAATTCTTTTTTTGTTGTATATTTAATTGTCACGACAAGGTGCGTACTAGGGGTGTGCGAATATTCGAATTACTCGATAGTGAACCGAACTGAATTATTCGATTCGAAATTCCATTTGAACATTCGAACCACTGGAATAAATCGAATAAGGAAGAACGAGGCAGTTAATAATAAAAAAGGAGTTTTTGGTGGGATTTTGGTCTGTCATGTAGTGGATTTTATTTTTTATACATAATCTTGCGTTACTTGACTCTATATTGTGTAAAATTAGTGGTGTTTTATGTAACAAAGTTTGTTTATTGTGCATAAGTGAAGTGAATAGAAAGTAATACCACGGACCGTGAATTCTGAGATGCCACAAAAACTCCATGGAAAGTTCTAACAAGATGGCCACCATCTTGTTAGTTCATCGAAATTATATCAAGAAACTTGTAATATCGATACTCACTTGACAATGGCAGTAATAGTCTACTAGAGGACTGGTTGCTAAAAATAAAGTTAAAAAAAAAAATTAAACATGTTATATCAACGATTACAATTGGATTTAGCTCATTTTAAAGTATAATAATAGATATGCTAAGTTGGACACTTATTTATAATATTTTTGTCTAATTTTGTATAGGTATATTTTAGTGTATCGTACATTATGAATAAACGATTTATATATTTCTTATCTGCTAAAAAACTTGCTAAAAAATGTTTTATCGCCCATAGACAGAGATGTTGACAGAGATAAAGACTGAAGATGGTGATATGATTCCGGTTAAAGCTGAGGAACCGCCAGAATTCCTCCACATTGAACGTCCACCGGTCGCGTTCCCGGATATGGCGACGCCAATGCCTGCTTTCTTGTACGCCGCACAGCAAAAAGTAAGTTACTAGTTAAAATCAGTTCAGTCGTTACGAAGACTAGCCTTGGTATACAACAAATAACTTTATTTTATTTATAAAATTTTATATAGCTTTTGTAGTATCGTTAACCTATTTCTATGGCAGGTCAGCAATGTTGATGCTATTTTGTACTCTGGTGCGATAAGTGTAGTTGGCAATATTATGGTTCTAGTATTAGCAGTTATACTTGAGGTCGATTTTCCATAGCTATAGATAATTGTTGTTAATAAATATATAACTTAACTAGCTTCTGCTTGCGACTTCGTCCGCGTGGAATAGTTACTTTAGGCTAAAAGATCGATATATACACAGATAGTCTCAGTTAGTATAAACAAATCTATTTAAGTAACTTAAAATAAACTGAAAATTAGAATGTAGGGTTAGTGTTTTCTCTTCTTTTTGTTATTTGCTGTAGAATATAATAAATACGTCGTGTACACCTATAATTAAGATTGCACTTGTATACGAGTCTTTAAAAATACATGTTATGTATGTAGTGTAAATCTTGTTGGTGTTTCTAAAGGAATAAATTAGACCTATAATTAAGATTGCACTTATATACGAGTCTTTAAAAATACATGTTATGTATACGTTATGTATGTAGTGTAAATCTTGTTGGTGTTTCTAAAGGAATAAATTAGACCTATAATTAAGATTGCACTTATATACGAGTCTTTAAAAATACATGTTATGTATACGTTATGTATGTAGTGTAAATCTTGTTGGTGTTTCTAAAGGAATAAATTAGACCTATAATTAAGATTGCACTTATATACGAGTCTTTAAAAATGCATGTTATGTATACGTTATGTATGTAGTGTAAATCTTGTTGGTGTTTCTAAAGGAATAAATTAGACCTATAATTAAGATTGCACTTATATACGAGTCTTTAAAAATGCATGTTATGTATACGTTATGTATGTAGTGTAAATCTTGTTGGTGATTCTAAAGGAATAAATTAGACCTATAATTAAGATTGCACTTATATACGAGTCTTTAAAAATGCATGTTATGTATACGTTATGTATGTAGTGTAAATCTTGTTGGTGTTTCTAAAGGAATAAATTAGACCTATAATTAAGATTGCACTTATATACGAGTCTTTAAAAATGCATGTTATGTATACGTTATGTATGTAGTGTAAATCTTGTTGGTGTTTCTAAAGGAATAAATTGTGTGTGTGTGTGCTTGTTGTTGCAGGTGTGTGTGAGTACTCGGTGCGCGTTCGCGGCGTCACGTGCGTTCGCGTACCACGCGGTACGGCACCGGCACGCGGAGTGCACGCTCGGAGCGCACGTGCTCGCTCGCCTCGCGCACCGAGCCCGACCCCCCACCGGCTGGGCCTCCCTCCAGGTCCCAGGTCTGTATTCTCATATCTCATGGATATTTTTTTTTTTTTTTTATTGTAGCTCGGCAAAGTGACTGTACTGTGCCTGATGGTAAGCACAGTACAATCCAAAAACAATGGCGACCACCGAAAGACATACTATCTATCGCCGGTCGCCGCTGTCATGCCGGCCTGAAAGCGACCCAGTCAGGGAAATCGTAATAATCATTAACCCCTCATTTTTTTCCAAAGTAATATCGACACCAGGGATTCCCAAACTGGGTTCCGTAGAATAGTCATCACGGTTCCGCCAGAATTATTTATTATTAGCTCTAAATATTAAAAACAAATCCAGATCAACGTTAGATGCTACCCCAGATATACGCATACAATTGTCGGACATAGTACCGAACTATAAAACATTTATTCATAAAACCGTAAAACTATGTCATTATTCATGTTAAAACTTTAAGTTAAGAATAATGTGTTTCAATTATATTACACATTTATTTTTAAAAAAAAATTATATAAATTTCAGTGTTGATTTGTAATAATTTGATATGGGGTTCCATAAAATAAAAGGTCGGTGTTCCCTTATTTTTAAAGTTTAGGCACCCCTGGTCTACATGACAACTGCGACTGGCAATGGACTATGCATCTTCCATTGGACATCGTTGTTTTCAATTTGTGTTCTGTATTTTCCGTATTGTCTGACTCTAATTTTGATAATTATTTACACGAATTCAAAACTCAGTTTGCACCTCGCGGACTATATGTACATAATGAAACAAACTCATATGTCCCATACGTTCCATTCATATCTTATTCATCATATGCAGAAATAAGTTACTTTATTTCTCGTTTCAGATAAAAATCAACTAGTGAGCGATGCTGGTAAACTGACAGTCTTGGATTCGCTGCTTAAGAGGTTAAAAGAACGAGGACACCGAGTTCTTATATACAGCCAAATGACAAAGATGATAGATTTGTTAGAGGTAAACATTTACCTTAGTATTTTGTATCGACTAATTCTATTAATTTGTGATGTCATTTGTATAAGATGGTTGATTAAATACATACGTATTCGTTATGGTTCCTAATATAATAATTTCGTCCACATTTGTTCACTGTTTTAAAATGAATTATGTACTTACTCATTGGTAATGTAAAATGTGTCTAGCATAGTTTTGTCATTTGTTTATCACATCGTTTTGACTATTTTCTCGGCGGGCTACTGACGATTTGTCAAAAAAAAAAAATTGTAATATTAGTCCTAACTATACCACCACGTTATGTATTTTTGAAACATGTGAAATAAATAAAGATGTGGCCGAGACCAGTGTTAAAAAATCATTACGCTATACATTACATAATTTGCAGGAATATATGTGGCACCGGAAGCATAAATACATGAGATTGGACGGCTCCAGCAAGATCTCTGCGAGACGGGACATGGTTGCGGACTTTCAAGTAAAACTCTGCTAATTAATATATTGTACAGTAAATATATATATATTAATTTATGAATAAACTAATATTTCATTAATTAACACAGGCTAGAACGGATATATTCGTGTTTCTGCTGTCGACTCGTGCCGGTGGACTCGGTATTAATCTCACAGCCGCTGATACTGTAAGTAATACACTTAATTTTAATTAAATTTATGTAATATTAAAAATGGCTTACTATTACAATATCAATGGCAGTATCTTAGTGTCCCACTGCAGGGCCAAATTCACTACAGTAGCCTATAGTGTATTGACGATTTTAATGATCTAGAAATCATCAGTAATATATTTTAGAAAGAAGTTACTTAACTTATTGCACGAGCTGGTTGTACGAGTTAACTGATAAATATCGTCACGTAAGGAAAAAGCGTTATGCTTTCTATTTCACTTTCTCAACGTTCTGGTCCATTTTTTTAGAGCAGATTTTTAAAGGCGGTTTTATTTTTTTGAGGTACACAGTCGTCGGAGCTCATAAATGGCTGCTCGATGTAAAATTTTAAACATAAATTGGTAGAAGCTAGAAGTATTATTAAGACATTGGTTTTAATGACTTGGTGTCTAATAATTAAGAAAACTGTTTGATTTTAGGTAATATTCTATGATTCCGATTGGAATCCAACGGTGGATCAGCAAGCCATGGACCGAGCCCACAGGTTGGGGCAGACGAAGCAGGTCACCGTCTACAGGCTTATATGTAAGGGTACCATAGAGGAGAGAATAATGCAACGAGCCAGAGAGAAAAGCGAGGTATTATCGGAATCAATCTATACATATAATAAGAATGTAAATGTAATGTAAAAAAATTATCGGAGGCGTCTAGAAGTAAGTAATGAAATACATTCCAATCATTTTTAGAAATCTCTGTCTGTTCGTTTGGACACGCGTCACTGCTAAAGTACTGCGTTCATGATAAAACTTTATAAAGAAAATCATAAAGCATATCCTCCGGAGTAACTCAGTCTTTGTATCATTAAAATCGGTCCACTCTATCAAAAGTTATGGTAATATTACGACGGCGGCTTAAGTTAGGTACGAGAGAAAATTAGATAAGTAAATGAACTTAATACATGAGTTGAATTTATTAATCACTGTTTTTTTGCATAGGGTTCGACGCGGATGAAGTCGCGGGCACAGCTATACTCATAGCTATCTATTTTTCGTTACATAAAATTTAATTAAAATTGTTGAAAACAAATTTAATGAATTTAAAACATTGTTACAGATACAAAGAATGGTAATTAGCGGTGGTAATTTCAAACCTGATACGCTAAAACCTAAAGAAGTGGTTTCTCTCTTATTGGACGATGAAGAAATTGAACTGAAATGTAAGTTACACATGCTATGACCGTAAGAGGTAACTCTGATTGCATAGAACTTGCGTCTAGATTATGTCGATTCTGACTGTCGAACAGTTATATAGCTCCACTCGGATTACAGGGGGTCCACTGTATTGTTAAAGGTGATAATATTTTATTTCCAGATCGTCAGAAGTCCGAGGAAAAGAAGATGATGGAAGAAAGAGAGCGAAAGAGAAAGTTGGGAATCCTACCAGCGGTTGTAAGTATATTTTGCTGAAAAATATTATTAGTCTTGCACAGTCCCCATAACGGGTTATGAGTAGAACTTTTATATATTCAGTAACCAGCGGGCCCGGCAGACGTTGTCCCGCTCTGATTATAAAAAAAATCCTGGACAAATTAGATACCAAAACGTTCCTCGTGAATCACTTTAACCGCTGGTGAAAACCGCATAAAGATCCGTTGAGTAGTTTTTGAGTTTATCGCAAACAGACAGACAGTCGCGGTAGGGGACTTTGTTTTATACTATGTAATGATAATTGATTGAATACGTGCTGAGCCAATATGTTACATGTAAGTGAGACGGCAGAATAAGTTTTTGTTATTATAACCAATTAATATATTACAAATTTCGAATAAATAAAGTAGCTTTTTATAAAAATGTTTAAGACTTAATAAAAGATTTTCCTTACTCGAATCTCGGTCTGGTTATCGTCGAAAGTTAACGGTCGGTTACTTTTTTAGTATTCAATCGTGGATTAAAGAAAATATATCTTATGAAAGAAATACATGATTCTTAACTTAATTACCCGTGGGTATCAAATAGTTTAATCTAACGCAGCCATCCTATCATCCGCAAATATAGTTGCTACAGGGTTGTGACTCACTAATTATAGATAGAATTAATCTGAATCGCTGATTACTGCTAATTTAATGTAACTCGAAAATTATTGTGGTTTTTATCACTGTTATATCACTAGTGATATATCACGACTAGTTGTATTTTACGTTTGGCAATAAACATTGGGTTGTGGTGTTGCACGGCGTCGACAACTATTAGTAATTTATATATATCTCTCGTATTTGTAAAATTATCTATGAGATATAAAAATCTAGGGTAAATCAAAAACTAATAATATTGAAAATCACTCTTATGTTGTTAGTAGCAAATATATATATATATAGCAAATATATATAAGAGTTGTTGAGGTATGTATGAACAGTTAGCTTAGCTTAGGTTAGCTCCGAAGAGGCCCTAATGTTCCATGGGCCTCGGCGAGGGCCGCCTCCGGGGGCCCACATCTATGTGGAGGGCGTCCGTGTCAGGGTGGGGACCCAGATGATGTATCTGGGCCTCACCCTGGATGGACGCTGGCGGTTCGAGCCCCATTTTAAGGGGCTCGGACCGCGCATAGTCAAGGCGGCAGCGGCGCTCGGACGACTCCTCCCCAACACGGGGGGGCCGGGCGCCGTCTGCCGTCGCCTTTATATGGGAGTCATCCGATCCATGGCCGCCTACGGGGCACCGTTGTGGGTCGACGCCCTCAGCGCTACCAACATCCGTGCGCTGCGAGCTGCGCAGCGTACTGTGGCGTTGAGGGTGATACGAGGATACCGCACGGTGTCCTCAGCGGCGGCCATGGTGCTGGCCGGCTCCCTTCCCTGGGAGCTAGAGGCGGAAGTGCTTGCCGCCGTATGTCAATATACGGCGGTCAAGAAACAGATGGGGGAGCCTCTAGCTCCCAGAGAAATAGAGGAAAAGAGAAAAGCGACGAGGGAGGAAGTAGTGGAAAGGTGGAGGCGGGACCTGGCGGACGCGCGGTACGGTCGATACACGATCGACGCCGTCCGCCCGGTCCTGCCGGATTGGTATAACAGAGGATGGGGCTCCCTGACGTTCCGTCTGGTGCAGGTCCTGACCGGGCACGGTTGCTTCGGTTGTTACCTGCACCGGATAGCACGCAGGGAGCCGACCGCCGTATGCCATCAGTGCGGCGTTGACCCGGACACCGCGCAGCACACTCTGTCTGAGTGTACTGCGTGGGAGGAGCAACGTCGCACTCTGGCTGCGGCGGTAGGGCAAGATCTCTCACTGCCGAGCGTAGTTGCGGCCATGCTCGGTAGTGAGGATAACTGGAATGCAATGGCCTCCTTCTGCGAGGAGGTCGTCTCGCAGAAGGAGGCGGCGGAGAGGGTCCGTGAGCAAGACCCTCAAAGTGGCCGTCTCCGCCAACGGAGGACGGGCAGGAGGAGGCGTCAGTTTGACCGCCTCCTCCCACTGTAACCGGACCAGGGAAGATGGGTCGGGGGGCCCATCTCCCCATTGCACAGGTCCGGCGGACGGAAGAGACGGCCGGTGTGTACCCGGCTGTCTCCTAACAAGACGAGGCCCGGCGGCGGCGATTTCTCTGCTGGGCCAACCGCTGGGGCGGCACGATGAAGTCTATAGAGATCTCGTGCCGCCCCAACTATAGCGGCAGACGTACACCGTGGGGTTTTAGTCCGTGCGAGTCGGACATAACTCACCCTCTCCCCCGAGAGGGTGGTGTATCCATAAGGGATTTCCCCACGTTAAAAAAAAAAATAAAAAAAAAAGATAGGTCGCGAATCGCATGTATCAGGCAACAGCACAAGCCGAGGTGTGCCGTGCACCCTTGAGCTAGTTGTAAAATAAAATCGGCTGAGTGCCTTAAGCGCTCGCCTTAGTAGTCCGGTGAAGCTGTTAAGACCTTCCTAGGTCAATAAGGTAGTCAGTTCGAAAAAAAAAATTGTTAGTAGCACAGTCAATGTATTGTTATTATTTTATCTCTTTACAACTGGTTGCTTTGTCATCAGCTAATGGAATCTAGTATTATTTTGTTATTTGTATTGTAATGTAGTTTTACTCGTGACAAATTGTATCACGCTCGGGCGATATGTAACAGGTATTTTCGTTACGCGACACGTGATTTATTTTATCATATGTCATATAGACAGTATTCCGTGAAGTGTTCCGTACCTGATTTACATCACTCGATATTAATCCTAGTATTTGATCATATATTTTTATAACAGCAGCCGGCTCCTTTGGAGATCAAAAAGCCTCGAGATTCAGCATCAGAACCAGGCAGCCCTCTGCAAGTTGACGACGAGTGTGATAACCTCGTCGTCGACGTACCCTCGCAACCCAGTACACCGAGATGTAAGTTGTTTTTAATTATTTTGAAATAATATTTATTAACACTGTTGCAAATTAAGAGATTTCTAATAAAATTCAAATGTTTTATAATTGAAGTTATACTTCTTTTGGCGCGTTAGGGAAAAATGATGAGAGTAAATTTTTACGATGCGCGCGCACACCGTCACGAAAAACCGACACCTTGAAGTTAGCTATTATAGTCAACATTTTGTTTCTTTGTATTTCTTTGTATTAAAACTTTCAATGTATTAAATACCTTTTGTCTATTGTTAGTGTCGTTTTTTCTACAAACGTAGAATAAGGCGAAAGATAAAATTTTCGAAAAGATTTTTATCTTGTTACGCCAAAGAAGTATAACTTCTAACGCGTGTACATAAGTACACACACACTTTTTTTTTTATAAGGGTGTAGGGAGAAACTGGGGTTTAAAATGTGTGAGGAGGGTTCGTTATATATATTGTTCTGTAGATAACATTCCAAATACATATGAAAACAATCGTTAGCCAAGAATTCACATAAACTCGTAATTTGATTAGCCGATTCATTGTTTTTTTTTTGTATGGTCTATGTAACTGTGTTTAATCTTACGATTTCATGTTAGGTATTCCATAAATATGCTTCAGATTAAACACAGTTTACATGATTGAAACGGTGCGTATGTAGGAAAACAAAAAAGAAAAAAAAAACTAAAATGCAACTTACAAAAATGGAATACATAATTACAAAAAAATAAAAATAACACAAATATAAATATAAAAATAACACAAATATAAATATAAAAATAACACTAACTATAACACAATCAAAAAAGAAAGAGTTATAAAAATGAAATAATTTCAAGAGTGAGTATGATACTATTGTTTTAATTTAGTTTTCAATGAGGCTAAAGGACAACAGAGAAACAAATCTTATGTCTGTTTGTTGTTCATACTATTTAAAAAATAATAGCTATTTTTAATAGTATGAATTTATAAATCAACATGTGAAATTATTTTCTACATCATATGATAAATAGCAGTGTGATACGTAAAATGTTTCATTTTAAAGACTTGATCAGAGTTTCTCGTATGTACGCGTTGCATGTAATGGAGCGCAGGTTTTTTTGTGTTTACCATTAAAGGTAAACTGTAATATGTACGTTGGATTCTAATGTGAGTCGAGTGCATATTAATGAAACTAGGTATATTGATTATTGATGCAAATAAGCTTAGAATAATTAGGTCGGCAACTATGTAAGCGACTGTTAAACCGGCCAATCACGAATCAGCGCGGTCGTATATACTGCACGCGATTGGAGGACCAGATATCAATTTCGACTCAATACAACTGTTTTGCTCATGCTCGATATCTCCGCGTATACATATAACGGCGCGATTTTTTTTTTGTTGACTAGTCCTAGTCAAAACTGACAGATTCAAAATACGTTTTCGTATTCGTGCAGCATATATGGAAGGTACACATGTGTTGCACCAACCATAGTTATATTAGCTCGTTTGGATAGTTTAGTTTGATTCGCGAAATTGCATGAAATATAACGGTGCAAGCACCTTTAGCGCCTTGTAATACCTTTATGCTGGCTGCCATTTTGCTGAGAGTCTTAAATGCTCGTCCTAAAGCCCGATGAAGCTGTGAAAAAATGAACATGTGTATAGATCACATTGATATAAATGATAATGTATTTATTCTATTTAATTATTTTGCTCGTTAAATTAAGTTTGTCTCTTTTTAAAGCTGTTTTTAGTTTTAACGAGGTTTAAGTCATAACGGTGCTTAAAAAAATTCTTTAAAAAAATTGACAGAATTGATGGTTGGTTGAGAACAACACACTGTTATTGTTGCAGCGTACTCGCCTGTGGGTCGTCCGGCGCCGTGGGGCGTGGTACGCAGTTCTCGTGGGGCTCGGCGTGGTCGTCCTCGTGGTTCCCGGCACTCGCTCGCGCGGCGCTCCCTCCCCACCAGCTCCACCAACACCACGACCCCCCCACTGAATACAAACACCCCCTCCTCCCCAGCAGACAACGCCGGAGCACTCGCAGCCGGTCAGTTCTTTAACATAAATGTGACACACACTATCATTTAATGCTAGCTTTTGCTCGCCGCTTCACTATCGTTTATGTACATTTGAACTATCACTTTTTCTCTAGCGAAAAAAGTATCTTTCACGTCTTGATTTCCCAATCTATTATCATAAATATTTGTATATATGTTATCGGGGGTACAGAAAAAAAACGTAGGTTCAGAAAATAGTACTGCTTCCGGGAGATGGGTCAAATCTAGAATAACGCGAGTGAAACCACGGGCAAAAGCTAGTATAACAGTGTAACAACATCATCTTTAAAATGAAAGTAAAAAAGAGATCTCTGATTGTCATGTTTATTTGAACTTATATCTTTGCGATAATTTATTGTCATACATTTTTGTAAATGAACATGTGTTTCCTGAAGAAATCGAACAGAATCAAACTTGTTAGACGATTTAACAACAAGTCAGTTAAAAAAATAATTCCACAGACAATAGTTATTTGTACCATATAAAAGAAAGTCTATAATAATATGTGTATGTAATGTTTAGGTGCAGCGTTACTGGAGTCCGACGGTCCGCTGGAGACGGAGGTGAGCGCGTTCGGCGAGGGTGTCGGCGGGGGTGCGGGTGCTGGTGTTGGTCGGGGGCGGAGGGGCCCGGGGCGGCCGCGCCTCCGCACGAGCGCCGCACCCCGCGGCCCCCCGCGCCGCCCCCGCAAGCCCCGTGAGCCCCTGCTCGTGCCGCTCGCGCCCCCACCATAACTGCGTGATACCGACCCCACACCCTCATGTACGTATGTAAAATCACTTTTATTAATTTGTACGTTTCCTCTCGGTTACTGGATTTTTTTTGTGGGAATAATTTTGGAAAAGGGGACGGGAATGTGTTACAGGTAGAGGGAAAGTATGCGGTGCCGGAGACAGCTGTGCACTCTAATTATGCAACGTCGTGTATAAAATCTTAGCTTATGTTTATACTAGGTTAAAGGTTAAGCACTCGCAGTATTCTAGGATGTAATACTTCATGGTCACATTTAACATATAAAATAATAATATTAAAACAAATACTAATAAACAACAAAGAGAACCTTAGGTAAAGATTGCAAAGTATAGATATAATCGTATTAAACCTAGGTGCAATGACCGATGCCGAGAGCAACAATGGGCGACCCGGAGTTAATAACCTTCGATAATAAGATGGATAATAAACCCTTTTGTTTTGTTCATGCTGCTATTCGCTTATGCACAATAACCGAACTATGTTACGCAAAATGTCACTAATATTACAAAATATAAAGTCAAATAACACAAGATCGTGAATAAAATACGAGTATAAAATCAACTACGTGACAAGATTAAAATCTTGCTAATTATACTCGTGGTAACATCATTATAAATATTATATTCAGAGTACAAAAAAAATTGATAGATTAAAATATGTCGAGGGTATTTTTATTGACCTACGTTCGTACTATTGACTACACGTTCGTACTATTGACCCGTACGATTGGTTTGCTACTATTGACCCGTTCTGAGATACTACTGGTTCGAGCGTATTAGCCAATCATAATAATCTTGATATTGAGTAGCCATCATCAAGTATTTTGAAACATTATGGCTCAGTAATTAGCGTGTTAGGACACCGTGTCGATCGAAGGAAAACAACGTGTTCTAACTATAATACGGTGGTGGGGCTTTCTCTAAGTCTGCCTAGCTAGCTACCACCCTTAAGTTGAAAATCTGTCGCCCAAACACATGTTGATGGGTTCCGACAGTTACGCTTGAGAGCCAGTCCCTCCAGGTTTAGCGTGCTTACCATCTTAGTTCCCATCGGATGAGATTATGGTGAAAGGGTAAAACTGATAGAAATAGAAAACGCATTATTTAAAATTGGTATTTCTTTATTTATATTGTTTTTTGTTTTTAATATCGTAGGAGGCAAACAGACAGGTGGGTCATCTGATGTTAAGTGATCACCACCGTCCATAGACACTTGCAACACCAGGGGAGTCTCAAATGCGTTGCCAACCTGTCTTGAGGGAGAGGGGGAGTTAGGAAAGGGGGTAGAGGAGGGAGGTGGGCCTCCGGCGCTCTCAGTGACGAACTAAATTGCGTTTAGTTCGGTCACTATTACTTCACGTGGGTGTTTCTGTGGGTCGGGTGGTAGTACCGGGGGCGAGCCGACCCATTCATGTTGAAATCAGTAATAGCTTCAGCGTAGCTCTACCACCTTCGAGTGGTAGATTGTTGCCTTGTGTTTGCGAACTATATATATTTAGAGGTCATGTAAAAAGGTCTCATACAAAATCTTTTATAAATAAAATAAAAAAACTGGTATAAAAAGCTTTAAATTTAACAGCATCTCCTGTGTCGTCTCCATCACTAATTGGATTTTAAAGTAAAATGATGTCGTTTATCAATTTTTTTTACATTATAGTTTATTAACATATTTACTTTTTGTTATGCAGATATGGTAATTCTATTACAGCGTAGGTTGTCTTTAATATATTAATTTTATATACGTGTGTTTGTGAATTCCTTCTAAATAGCTGGAGTGATTTTGATGAAAAGTTTTGTGCGAGTCGGTGGTTCCCTACATGGTTTAGAATAACACTTGGACCCGCAGATGGCGCTACGTTGCCATTTCAAACTTTTAATATCATGACAGGACCTATATCTACCAGCTGCCTATATCTACTAGTTAAATGCAATAAATGGTATAAGATATATCATGTGTTCCGATTTCCTTATGATGTTTTAATTCCCCGTCTTTTAATAAATTTTACACAAATTCAGAATTTTCTCGGCGTTTGTAATCGCCAATACTAACTACCAGTCAAGCTTTTGCCCAACAGTGGGAGGATAACAGTCTAACAATATTATAACAGTTTTTTCTATTTGTTACAGAGGATCTAAGGAGCCGAGTGGAAATATTCATAAAATGGTGTTAAATTAAGATACCCACCTGTAGTGCAATGAATATTAATTAATAAATATTATCATGTAATATATGTACGATTAAATATCATTTTATTATTATTTGTTAATGTACAAATTGCTTATTTAATGTTATCGTCGTTGTATATAAATAAAAATAGACATAAACGAGTGTTTTATTTAATTATATATGAATTAACAACTGTTTGTGACTTCGATCGTAATTACATTGTAAAAATTAATAAAGAATTATAGATGCATTAAAGACTGCAGTTCGCTAATTCTGCCGTAAAGACTAAACGTGTGTTCAAAATTCCATCATTTATGGGTGGAGTAAAATCTGTAAATTATGAGTAATTTGACTGGGGGGGAGGGGGGGGGGGAAGATGGGGTGTTTCGGAGTAATCAGTTCATTTTGGTCAAAATAGTTTAAAGACTCCCAGTATCACACGATACAATAACTTTTCCAATGACATTGTTTTTCACCTATTTAAGAATGAATCAGTTTCTCAAGTCAGTCTGTACAAAGATTCTGCTGTCACACAGAGAAAAAAGCAATCGCAATACACATCTGCGTTGTTGCGTTGTCACATAATATTCTGAACAAACTCACACTAGACTAATCTTTCTATATATTAAATACTAGCTTCTGCCCTCGACTTCATCCGCGGGGAGTAGTTACTATGGGCTAACACTAACACGCAACGGAAGCTCTCAAAAGGAAAAAATACCCGAGTTTGAAATATTCTTCATTGTTGCTTTGCTCTTATTGGTCTTAGCGCGATGATACATAGCCTTCCTTGATAAATGAGTTATCTAACACTGGAAGAATTTTTCAAATTGGACCAGTAGTTCTTGAGATTACCCCTTACAAAGTCACAAATTTTATCGCTTTATAATATTCGTATAGACTAGCTTTGGTCAGCAATTTTCTTCGCGTTAATACAGTTTTGACCTATCTCTTGGGATCAGTACCTTTTTTGTGGGATCAGTACCTTTTTTGTGGATGCAGGGTACGTCCTATGTGAAATTTCATGATGTTCGGATGAGTAGTTAAGGTATGTCTGGGTCATTAACCTATTTTTATACGCGGGTCTATCGCGATACCGGGCTCTGAACTCTTTACAATGGTCAGTATTCACCTTAAGGTACAAGGGATGGAACGCTGAAGAATTCCTTTTGTTTTTTTTAAATACTTTATGGTATGCATATATAGGTGGGAATTAGGTAGCTTCGAAAGTCTAAATTGACCGGACTAATAGGTTTTAATATTTGATCACACTCTATACTTTATGCTCGTGTGTGGTTTCTGGCCCTTCCAACTGAACAATAAACATTTCTGTGAAAACTGTTTTCCTTGTGGAATGGATTACCAGGTACGTTATTCCCCCAGAGTTATGATATGGGTCTTTTTAAAAGGGATTGAAATAAGTTCTTCAAGGCCAACAACGCAACAGCGATACCCTTGGTATTGCAGGTGTCCATAGGCGACGGTAACCTCTCACTATCAGATGAGCCGTTTGCCTGTTTGTTGCATTTTAGCATTAAAAAAAAGGTATATGTACGTGTGTGTAACAGCCAGGTTTTACTTGGTATGCGGATATGGAAATACCGGTTTGAGGGTTGAATCAGGCTCTCCTGGATCCCTTTGCATATTCGCATTAACAGTGCGTAACGAACAGACAAGCAGACTCACTACCGCATTTATAATATTAGTCAGGATAATATGTATTACTTCGGAATTGGCACTTTGTAATTATAATCAAATGTTTTTAAATTAACACGATTGTGCTCTGAAGTTCTTATAAAATAAAATAAATATGGAAGTACAGGTCAATTGGGAAGTATGGCACAATAATTGTATCCGAATAAATAGAGACTAGGTGTTAACACCTTAGGTTTCGGGATCAGCTAGGATATACATATCACGTAAGGCTTGCAGGTCGACATGAGAGTGATTTTCCTTAGATTGTACATAAGACTTTGGAGTTACGTTTGACGCGATTACTTTTAACGGTAAATTAAAACTGTCGCGGTGGTATCCTATCACAAGTTTGATTTCGCACTTCGCACTGCAATGAATTTTCCTGAATCCAAATCATCGCTGTTACTGCATACAGCTCTCGTTCGTAGTAAACTAGAACCGTCGTCACCCATTTCGAATATGTATTGTCTTTTAATTGTAGAATTTACAAACATTTTCTTACGGTTTCTTTACAACGAAAAATACTGTTATTACCAGCTCTTATACCCGATAAAGTTAATGCTGGGTAGTTTTTTTTTCTCGAACAGATTACGCTTTTGACCTGGACAGGTATTTACAGCTTCACCTGAACTACTGGGTCGAGCGCTGAAGGCACCCAGCCGAATTTGTTTGGGCGACTAGCACAAGGGTGCGCGGCACACCTCGGCTTAGGCTGTCGCCTGTTATATGCAAAAAATCGCGACCTATCTGACCTAACCTAAGCCAAGCTACCTAGTCATACGTAGGTATATGTGTTATTGAAACATATGTGTACCAAGTATACATACCTCAATAACTCCTATATGTATTTTGTATCGGCTAAATTGCTGGGTAGTTTCGGTTTCAACTTATATAACGTTGACGTTGAAAAGTTTGAATATAAAAAAGTGTCTTACTCTTATTTAAAGATAAACACAGTTTAAAACTTGTATAAGGTGACAGTTGTTATTTTATTGTTGTGGATATTTCTATTTGCCAGCAAAATAAGTTTGATAGTACGATAGTTTGTTTCAAACGTAAGACAAACGTTTTTAGTTTGATAGTTTGAATAAATTATGCATTTCGTGGGTAATATACCTATAATTTGGTAGGTGTTGATGTATAATTTTTGTTTTTTTATTAATGACTAGCCTCTGTCCGCGACTTCGTCCGCGTGGAATAGTTACTTTGGGCTAACGCTAACACGCAGCGGAAGCTCTCAAGAGAAAAAAAACCCGGATTTTGAAACATTCTTCATTTGTGCTCCGCTCCTATTGATCTTAGCGTGATTATATATAGCCTATAACCATCCTCGATAAATGAGCTATAAAACACTGAAAAAATTTTTCAAATCGGATCAGTAGTTCTTGAGATTACCCCCTACAACGTCACAAACTCACAAATTTTACCTCTTTATAATATTAGTATAGATTTCAGGGTAATTGGAAACTTTCTAAAAAGGTAGCATTTTAATTGTGTTTTGGAATGAGTATTGTGGAAAAATTGCTGAGGTTACCGCAACTGACATTGTAATTATTATTACAAACAATTCATACTCGATTGTAACATCAAGGTGAAGGTATTTATAGGTCATGGATATCTTCAATTACCTGCGATTACTACTTGACAAGCCATTGTCATTCGAATGGAATAGCACCTTATTATTTTTTTTATGTAAGTTTTTATTTGTATATTAAAAACAATTTTTCGGAAGATTCTCAAAATTTTGAAATCGGAATAAAAATTACATAAAACGTGATTGGTACGCTTATTAAAATCTGTTTTAAAACTAGTATAATATACATAATGAAAGACTAGAATAATATACCCCAGTAACTTATAAATTCGTGCAGGTATTCATTCATACACCAAATAAATACTGCCGTTGAGCGCGCATCATTCAAAAACTACTGGAAAGTTTTCAATAACGTTTTTTGTTTTAATTCATAGAGACTTGGACCTTATCTAAAAAGGTTTATTACAATATTTAATGTTGGGTTATTACAGTTTGAAGAAACTACGAATTTTATAGGTGTTACGTATTTAGTGACATCTGAAGTCAGGCAAGCTTTATCGTACGCATGCGTAGGAGAGGAAAAGTAAACGGATAACATTGTATACAAAAAACTTTTGTAAGTAAAGTATATATTTTTCCTCTGTATACAAAATTTATTATTAAGATAATAAACGACGCAGGAGAAGTCGCGGCTCTTATCTAGTCTTTATAAATACAATTATAAAGATCTGCCGTTGTGCGCGTCAAGAACTACTGGATAGACTTCAATCAAATGCTTTTAAACACATATATAACTTCTTAGACGCTTGCTTCATATCTAAAAAAACACGATAGCTTTATTTACTACAAATTATTATTAATTAAGAAACTTTGATTTTATGGGTCAAATGGTGTGGCGCTTGTCTTTTCCTTTGTACATGAAATATATTGTCAAGATAATCAAAGCACACGTAGTCGCTGGTATCAGCTAGTTTCGATATCAAATAATCGAGTATGATTATTATTCAGTCCTTTAAGCACCCTTTTGAGTATTGCCTGCACTTTAGTATATACCAGTTCGAGTATTAGATCATTTCTGAAAATTTTAGGATATGATAAGTAAGGCGTCTAGCTTTAGGTTAAGGTTATACTGGTAACTTAATTATAAACAGTTTGAACAGGCTTAATCGAATCGTAGATGTCATAATAAAATTATTGTATCGTTATTAATCGTACGGGAAATAACTCGTATTACCCGTCTCTGATACTATTATATTCTATACAATTCTGTGAAGTCAATATAAATAATACTCATTTGGCGACTGTATAATAATATGTAAGCGCTTTTTTTTTTTCGAACTGACTACGCTATTGACCAAGCAAGGTCTTAACAGCTTCACCGGACTACTAAGGCGAGCGCTTAAGCACTCACATTTTATTTTACAATTAGCTCAACCGGTAACCTTTTTTATACATGCAATTCGCACCAAAAACAACTATTCATAATATATGAGTTTTTGAAAATATATGTGTACCAAGCATACATACCTTAACAACTCTTATATAATATGTAAGCGCATTATAACGGCTAATTATTTTTTGTGTAATAATGTAATGTTTACGCATAACTTCTAATTATAAATAAGGAAGATGAATAAATCAGTCGTAATTAATTAATAATGAAAATATAAAAATAGCGACAGTGTTAAATTATATAATTCAGTAGTAAGAATCACCCGCCAAAAATCTTTTATACCGGACCCTTTTTGATATAACTGGTTTAAATTATTCACAAATGTAATTAACTAGCTGATACTCACGTTATCGTCTATGTCGCGTCATTTATTATCTTAATAATGTAGATTATGTACACAGGAAAATACATAAGCATCACACCGCTTACCCCACTTTTCCATGGCAAGAAAATACGCATCGTGAAACATGTGTACTTGTAAAATCGAAATTCTGAAAATACTAACTTTATATTAAACTAGCCGTGCCCGCGACATCTTCCGCGTTGAACCTGATATACAAAACAGTGACTAATAAAGTCATTTGAATGTATTGAGTCTAATTACTATCTACTTTTCTCTCGTTCTTAAGTCGTGTCGTCATTTAAAGTACAGTAAGTTTTGACAGAACCGATTTGAAAGAAATTAAGACTAAATGACTAAGACTAAATTTTCTACAAAAAAGGATTGTGTGGTTTTATGAAACCACGGTAAAAGTGAAACTTTTTTTCACACTATAGACATTTAACTAATAATAGTCTATACACTACACGGTCAGCTGCTGCGAACTATAGGTGCCGCCATATTGGCCCTGGCTGCTCTGACGAGCGCCTTTCACTTTATCCCTACTCCGCGGCCGACCATCACGCGACATGCAACACACAGACGAAAAAGTTTGAGACGATGTAATAAATATTTCACTTTAAAAGGTTAACTTTAGCAGTGATGCGTGTTGAAACAAACAGTTAGACAGACAGACAGACGTTTCTAAAAACGATTGAAATATATATTATTACTTATTCCTGCAACATTTTTTTAACAAAAATCTAAAAAGTTCAGACACTTTAGATGTACTTTCTTAATATATGTATGTATATAGATTACGCTACCGTGATATTTTTTTCAAGTTAAAGTACTAAGAAGTAAAAATGAAAAAAATTGATTGAAATACATAGTAATAGTTTTGTAAATACACTATTTATACCTATATAGTTTTGTTTACATAGTAATTTATTATTTACTCTATAACTAAAACAATTCTCGGAAAGATTTCTTCTTGACAGAATTCATTGTACTCTTTAATTTTAATAGGCCGTAAAAGTTTCAACTCGATTATACTGTATGATTTGAATAAATATATCAATTAAGGATAGTTAAAATTGCATTTTTACAAAGAATTTGAGTATGTAAACGGGCTTTTGATGCCGTCCTTTGAAAATACCACAGCGCGACGTCTCCAACGGCTTGTAACTGTCAGGGAGGTCTACGGGTCGCCGCTAAATATTCTAATTAGCTATGCGCTCGACACGCTGCTGTCACGTTTCTTCTCGTATTGCGACACCGACGAACATATTTTTTATAATTTTTCGTGTTTTTGTTTGTCGGTCGATGTTCATATCCTCTACCAAAGATAAGCCATTAAATTTTTTCTAAGAGACTTCCGATTTTTATTTACACTTATTATACCATAGCACGTACAATCTCTACCTTTGTTATATCATAATGTTGATTGTAACTTTAATTTCACATAGAAGAATAAATAGTTATTTTGAATATACGCTATTACTATGTAATATAACTATATGTAATATGCAATATTAAAATAATGTTGGTTTTTTACAAAATCTAACCTATCTAAGTTTTTGCGGACATGCAATAAAATATCAAGAACGATAGGGTTAGGGTTAAAGTAATTCACGATTCACAAATTCACGAGATCTTATAATATAAATTGCTTGAATTGCAGTCTTTGTAATGAAAAATATAAGCTATATAATTGAGCTGCTATTCCCTATAGCAAAACGTCAAAAGAGATAAAAGTATCGCAGTAAAGGAAGTGAACTAACCTAGTAGCGGCAACGTCAATTAATTGGCGGATCGTACGAATAGCGGATGCAGCAGAATTTAATCTTCCTGTCAACTTTTTTGTGTGAGGATTTCTCTATAATTTGATATCAAATTCAATTTAAATTCAAGAACAGTGTTGTCAACTAAGCCTATTAAACTCTCTTCGATCATAATTCTATTGCCAACATGATGAACCAATGGAAATTTAATACGTTTTGTTCTATTCTCGTTTAGCAATAAATTATTTTAAAACAAACCAACTATAATTTTTAGATCAAGTATTAATTAAATAAGTGTATAACTTTTTAATTTAAATGTAAACTGCGTGTCTACAAAAAGAATTATGTTCACATAGTTATTGATCGTTAGTGGTAAATCATTTATACAATACCTGATGCTGATTGAAATTTAAAGTTAACAACTCCTTGAATAATACTGAACTAAATAGAAAGACGCAAAGAAAGCTTATGTGTAAATTAAACAGCGATCAGACAGGCACGAACAGTTAGTTACCTATTTGTATTTAGCTCACATTCGCTCAGATTATGAGTCTCCGTGTCCGTGAGTCAGCGTGTGAACATAAATTTTTCCTCAAACACGGACGTGTAACAATTCGCCATCCGTACTGTTACGCTATGACTATGAATTTTAAATGAAATACTAGTAGATATGTACGAATATAAAAAAATATATATGTGTATTATTACGTGTGTTGTTTTTTTTATTTTTTGTTAATTTTCTTTATGAGTGCCTAGATTACCTAATGAAATATCTCTGTATCTCAAAGTATTGTTAAGCCAGTTGGCAATGAAAGCTCCGTTTGTTTCATATCTTTTCATTTCTCTTCGTATTCATTTCGATATCCAGAAGAGAACTGTCCTTGGATGTTCTGTTACCTACTTGTATCTGTATATATAATTTTCTTCTGTACGTGTGTATGTCACTGAACTCCTTCTAAACGGCTGGACCGATTCTGATGAAATTTTGTATATGTGTTCCAGTGGATCCGAGAATGGTTTAGATTCACAATTGGACCCGGTAGGAGGCGTTACGGTTGACGTTTAGGATTTTTTTTATTATCAAGGCAGGACAACGGCCGCCGGGCCCGCTAGTATCTTATAAAACAGTGGGTGGATATCTCTGAAAGGCTGTAATAATTAGAAAGATTCAAAATGTGGTACTTTTAGAACGCAATTTTTTACTGACTTATTCGTAGCAAAAAAGTGTCAATGTGTGCGGTCCTTTTTCCCACACTTCAGTGACTCGTCTATTGCTCATTTTTAATACAACAAGTTTATCGGTATATCTGGAGAGTATTCTGGAATGATCCAGAGATATCTTTAGTGTTCGGATGACTTGTATGCTTTATACAAGGCGTAATAGTATTTTAGAGATGACAGACTGTTGTTTACCTATTATTTAATTATAATATGAGCCTTAGATATTAACGTTAAAATGTTGCTATATAGTAGTACTATGATATTTTTACTAATTATCTAGCGAACTACCAAATCAGCGAACTGCGAAATCACAAAGTAACTATCGTTGTATTCCGAGTTGCTCACGTTCCTATATTTTGGTTGTTAATATGCCTGTCAATCAAAATCACATAATGTATAGACGGTGCTTTATAAAAAAGATCAAGGATTTCGAAGAGGGCAAAAAGGTCTTAAGCTCCGGGGCTCTCACAGAGACTACACAAACCTTTAAAAAAAGGACTGACTCATTTAAAACAAGTAATATACATATTCATAGATATTCGAGACCGCCATTTTGATGCCTGAGGCTCTCAAAAACTTAAAATTCGACCTTGCGATATAACAAAAATTGTAACAGTTCTTAGTTATTCGCTTAGAATATCGTATTGCCGTGAGTGTATATAATTCATCTCTATACTGGGTAACTGAAAATTATTTAGGTTATTCGCATCATTTCAGTGAACCGTAAGGGGCTCGTATACGGATGACTGAGTTCATTTGATGTCCCCGTTAGCGACGGAATGGCACCACGGCACCGTACCGTCGCGTCGCCTCGGCACTGCACTATGGAGAGAGCTTTTACAAATAATGTATTATTTTATTTTTTTAAACTTTATTGTACACCAATTATATACATGCATTACAAAAACATTTCAGGTCTTGTTATTGGTGCAATGGGCGGCCTTATTGCTATTAGCAATCTCTTCCAGGCAACCTTTGGATGGATTTGTTCAATGGAGTCAGGGGTATTCTGGGTGTACAAGAAAACAACAACTAGATAATACTACCTAAGTTAGTAGGACGTAACTGTAATATAGACTACATGAATAGTAAATAAAACAAAGATATATATATGTATACGTATTATATGTATATATATATAGATGTATAGATAGGTACATATATACACATAAGCGAATTTTAAATATATAAACAGTGTTTTTTGACCGAGTTTCTATTATATTTATTACTATTAAGAAATGCTCGTCATTGATCAATGATTGAAGTCATTGTTATTCTACTGTTGACTATCCTTTACCTGTTACTATTATTGACTATCTGCCGTTCAAACTTTGTCGTGATAATTGCAAACATAACAAAAGAAGTATTAGCCAAATAGATGCAGTCGCTCTGAAGTGATGCACTTACTTATATTGAACAATAGATTTTTATTTATATAACGTTAGGCGAGTAATATCGCAATATGTGAATAAACAGCCACTATGTAAAGATCTGGTTAGGTATGAAGAAATTAAGTTGATAGGTTTATTAACTAATTTTATTCAACATAACTAAAAAACTAGTATGGTAATCAATAACTGACATTCATTAATATATTATACACTGAACTCTTTGAAAGCGAACTGATAGTTATGCTTTTAGTATTAAAAAATATTATACGTGAATCCAACTATCGACCGTCATCGAACGTTACGAGAACTGTTTTCTTTTGTTTATTTTTCGAACTGACTACGATATTGACCTAACAAGGTCTTAACAGCTTCACCGGACTACTAAGGCGAGCGCTTAAGGCACTCAGCCCATTTTATTTTGACAAATAGCTCAAGGGTGCACGGCACACCACGGCTTGGGCTGTTGCCTGATTCATGCAATTCGCGACCTATCTTAGCTAACCTAAGCTAAGTTACATATTCATACTTATATGACTTATTGAAACATATATGCCAAGCGTACATACCTCAACAAGTCTTGTATGTATTTTGTGTTGAATAATTTTTCAAAACTATTTCAGTTCGATAAGGGGAAAACAAAAATAAAACCCTTCCACTTTCATGTGTAAGCATGTGTGCGTGCACGTGTGTGGAGATGATACATTTAATATTGTTGGAGTATTGTAAGATTTTGTGTCACTGTATTGCACGAGCAGCGTACTCAAGGGCTCCACGCCGAGGAAGCGGACCTAGGCTTGAGCCGCTGCCGAGGGAGCCCTAGTCTGGTGTGCGGGAGCGAAATTTACCCCCAGACCACGGTGGCGTGATCTGTGGTTACGCGGGCTTGGGCGTGAGCACGCTCTGTTTGGAGAGACAGGCTGGTACTGATCGTTCACTGCCGTTATTACATCGGGAGGGTCGGTAAAAATATGTCGCGGATGTCTTTTATAATGCGCAGCGTTCGATACGGGTTCGTATTTTGCGGCGGATACCACTAACGGACTGGGATCGAGATCTGCGAAAACCGAACCTAAAAGCCAATTCTTAGAGATATTACTTAAAACATTGTGCCAAATAATGTAGTTTCTTAAAACATGAATGACTCTATATTAAATAGATCTATTGTGATAATCTCTTTATTTTTGGATAAAGAACAATGATCTAAGAACTGAAATAAAAATAATATGATATATCTAGTAGTTTTTGGGTGATGCGAGCACAACGACAAACTTGTGTTTTATACCCTACTAACTAATACGAAGGTGATTATTTGCTGATTGTTTCATAACAATATCATTTCTAAATTCACTAAGATTACTAATTTATATTAAAAACAATAGATAAAAAACAAAATTATCATCAGCCTGTAGCCTCAGAACAACTGCAAGGCCATAGGCCTTTTCCTAACGGAAGGTATGGTCGTAATCACCACGCCAGCCTACGACGTATTGGCGATTTCAAACTCTAAGAAATCCACAGTTCTGTGCTTTCTCACTTATAGTAGTACTACCAGAACATTTCTCACTTCACTGGTCAAACTATTAAACAACCACGACTTTTCCTTAAGTCTTAAAAAAATATTTCTATAAAGTCTTATTCCATACTAAATTATCTGAAACTCTGTCACGTTTGGTATAATATAGACCTCAGAAGCAGTCATTATCACAATCTATCATCCTTCTATGCGATATTCCAAAGAGATTACCATAACTGCATATGATAGAACACAGTTGTGATTTATTTTTTAATATATTTATTTAGTGATGCAAATGGCCAGAAGGTTTTATTTCAGGAAGCTCAAGAAAACTGCAAGACATCTATTACTGAAGAGACTCAAGGATGACAACTTAAAAGGCTAAAATATCACTTTATCTATATTTACATACATTTAGAACCGTCATTGGGTACACATATTTTTATATATCAATTTCTTCTGTACGTGTGTATGTCACTGAACTCCTTTTAAACGGCTGGACCGATTTTGATGAAATTTTGTGTACGTGTTCCAGTGGATCCGAGAATGGTTTAGATACACAACGGTAGGTTCTAGTTATTTTTATTATTAAGGCGGGACAACACAAATGGGCCGGTTAGTTGTTATATAAAAATTTGATGTTTATATTGAAAAACAGAGCAATATTTGCCGATAATAACGGTGTTCGTACATAAAAATAAAAAAAAACGTAAGAACAATATTCATAGATTAATGATTATATTGACTTAGTGTAAGACGTTATAAGAAAAAAACAATTTCTGAGATTTAAAATTAGAATGTCAAAGAGCAAGAATAGTATATTGAAAATAACGTTAAAAAACAAAGAACTACTAAGCACTTATGTTTTACAATTCATTTACGTATGACTTCTTTTATATCTAAGATAATATACATGACGGTAAATGAAAAAGATATTTAGGAATCTTCAATATTTACGAAAATTTATGTGAAGAAATCATCTGTATATACAAATATTTATAATATGTATTATTATTTTATTATTATAATTATTTTTCATATTTATAATATATATATTTTTATTTATTTATTTACACCTATCTTAAAACTGAACGACAAATATGAAGTATAATTAGTAAGTTTTTGGATTTTAGAAAACATCTCTATGGTAATATTTCTAATTTGATATTGGATAATAAAATTTAAATATAAATAGGTGATTACGGAACAATTTAGTACTTTTTTCTTATCAACCGACTTTCGATCTTTGTTTTCGTTTAGAAACTATTGAAAAAGACTATTGTTAACAAAAACAAAATATGGAAGTTTTTTTAATGTCATAGGAGGCAAACGAACAGGCGGGTCATCTGATGTTAAGGGATCACCGCCGTCCATGGACCATAGTAACACCAGGGGAGTCGCAAGTGCGTTGTCAGCCTGTGTTTGGGGGGAGGGGGATGGGATAGGGATCTTTTCCCTAGCTGTAATATCTTAATGTGTATTGACATTTTAATTTTGTAATAATTTTCGCGGGGTGGTAGGGTGTCTGTACCCGACTGGATCGCGACCACCGTACACCAGGTGGAACACCCGCCATAGTGACACGTTTGGGCGTGTCGCGTTCCGGGTTCAGCCGGTGTATATCCAGCAACCAGGGGGGGGGGCTGTCCCTGACTGGGTCGCTTTCAGGCCGGCATGACAGCGGCGACCGGCGATAGATAGTATGTCTTTCGGTGGTCGCCATTGTTTTTGGATTGTACTGTGCTTACCATCAGGCACAGTACAGTCACTTTGCCGAGCTACAATAAAAAAAAAAAAAAAATGCTAGTATGTATTTAAGTTACAAATGAACGAATGCATATATTACATTTTTTCAAACATGGATAATAAAAATCAGTAGAAAAGAACGAAAAATAACAAAAATTATATTTTCAAGGCAAAAAGTTGACACTCGTATTCTGATAAGTTTACAACAAATAATACCTACTACATAAAAGAATGAATTGAAATAAACCATAAGAGCACACCCTATATCATTACCGAGTTCGCTACCCTATTAAATAAATCAAATGAGGACATCTTCCACCTCTGTACCACGGAACGTTCATCATTCGATGACATTTACAAACTGCTAATATGCAGTTTTTCTGACCATCAATCATCACAAACCTCCCCTTACGTTACTGATGTGTTACTTCCGACTTGTTTTTGCTATGTTCATATATTGGTGACTCTTTCTTAGCGTCTACATGCTATGGAATTAGTAGTTAGTTAAATAGAGAATGGGAGATTATCTTGAAGGAATGATATTTAGTTACAGGAAACATTGCGATTTAGTCATGACTATCATATTAAAGTAGCAGAAGTCAGTCAACAAGTACCTTTCGGAATATTCTCGGGTTCTGTTTTGGCCAAATTACTGTAAGCGGAATGAAAAAGTTTGACTTCATAGGAGTCTACGATGTCAAGTTATTGTGACAAAAATGAAGACCGCATTACGCGATATAGGTTATTGTCCGATAATACTCATTGTTTTAGTAAACAGGTATCTCGCAATCCGTATTATTTACCAGCTACGAGTATAAATAAGTAGAATAGTGCACGTTTTTATTTACATTGTGGCAGGTATGTAATTATAATGTGTCACTTCAAAGCCGATATTTGCCCATTTTTATAGCAGAAGTGCTCTTGAGAAATACGTAATTAGAAATCTGATCACCAAAATCCTAATAATACAAGAAAAACAACAAATTTGACTTTAGCAAAAGCTTAACTTTTTTTTTTTGTTTTCGAACTGACTACGCTATTGACCAAGCAAGGTCTTAACAGCTTCACAGGACTACTAAGGCGAGCGCTTAAGGCACTCAGCCGATTTTATTTTGACCACTAGCTCAAGGATGCGCGGCACACCTCGGCTTTGGCTGTTGCCTGATACATGCAATGCAAAAGCTTAACTACTTACCACCTTAACTTACTTAACTTACTACCACCGGCTTAGAAACACCATTGCTACATTGCATAGAAGACCTACAACAAACACCATTTGTTTTTTACATGTACAAGCCATTTTTGTCACAATCGTTTTTAGCTAGTGTACAAAGTGAGGTGTCATTTTGAGACATCAGTATTATTCATGTAATGATCCACCCTATAATAACATTATTGATATTAAAATCTACTCGACATGGAGCTTAAATTTACCCATCGAGAAACTCGAATCTGTGTTCTTAGATATGTGTCTGAGAAATTAGATATATATGTAACGTTAATCGAAAGCTTCTAATTTTCAAGGGAAAGAAAATATATTAAACTAGCCGACCCGTGCCCACTTCGTTGGGCGGTAATAGGCATTATCAAGCTACAACTTTTCTTCAGAACTCAATCATATATATCCCATAATTAAGGCAGCGTTCGTAAGAAACGTTTTCGTTCGACCATTTTTCTCCGACTCCCCAGATATTACCCCCTAAAACCTCACAAACTTTACCTCTTTATAATATTAGTGTAGATTATAGATAACATAATTAGTTAAAAGCTTCTGCCCGCGACTTCGTACGCGTGGGATAGTTATTTTGGGCTAAGACGCAGCGGAAGCTCTCAAAAGGAAAAAATACCCCGATTTTAAAACATTTTTCATTGTTGCTTCGCTCCTATTGGTCTTAGCGTGATGATATATAGCATATGACACTCACAAATAACGTGGCTTTCTATTGGTAAAAGAACTTTCAAAATCGGTATAGTAGTTCCCGAGATTACCCCCTACAACGTCACAAACTCACAAACTTTACCTCTTTATAATACTAGTATATAGATTATAGCCCCTGCCCGCGACTTCGTCCGCGTAGTAATAGTTACTACTCTGGGCTAACGCTGACACATAGCAGAAGCTCTCAAAAAAAAAACATCTCGATTTTGAAACATTTTTCATCGGTGCTCCGCTCCTATTGGCGTTAGCGTGATGATATATAGCCTATGACCATTCTCGATGAATGAGCTATATAACACTGAAAAAATTATTCAAATCGGACCAGTAGTTCCTGAGATTACCCCTTACAACGCCACAACGACACAAACTCACAAACTCACGTCACAAACTTTACCTCTTTATAATATTAGTATAGATTATTAAAAAAAATCGAGGCAGTCATAAGGGCTGCCGAAAGAAGTGAAAACTCAAAACAATGATATAACTATGTTTTCTTTTGATTTTTTTAAATAAATTTTAGTATATATTATTTTTTATTTGCATATTTAAATTATTAACATTAGTCTGGTTTTCACGTCTATTGGCACTCCGAACAATAATCATATACAGTTTATTTATTCATCAAACATATGATGGCGTGCACAATTTCAATACAAAATATCAATATTCGACGTATGCAGGCCGCTATACTACGCGTCGCTAGCCTTGACGCAAGCCGTGCAAGAGCAGTACGCTCGGTCACGTTTTACTATCATGTCATGACGCAAAATCATAACTTAATCTCCTGCCAAAAATACTGCTTAAAGTCCCTAAACAAGTTTTCACTTCAAACACAATATTTTTAAAAGTTATATAAAAAGACTTATATCGGCAAATGTATAAGTAAAATTTCACTAAACCAAAGTTGACATTAAAACCCAAATCGGAAATGGCACATTATAGCCGTAAAATACAGAACCGTTTAAAGCAGATCCCTGATCTTCGTTGTATCGTATGGAGAATAGTGTCAGCCACCGGTCAAGGTGTGTTGGATGGGTATAAGCAGGGAAGGAAGCGAAGGGTGGCTAAATCGTCGCAAAGCGCAGAATGACGGATGTCTTTACAAGCTGGAAAGGTTGTCAGCAGGGATTGCGAGAGACATCGCTTCTCAAACCTTTGCTAGTGGAGTATAGGTAAAAAAAAAATAGACTGCGTAAATGATCATTATATAATTCAACTATTTAGAAAACTATGAAAAGTAGATACGTTTGCATAAATTATCAGTTATATAATCTATACTAATATTATAAAGAGGTAAAGTTTTTGAGTTTTTGTAACGGGTAATCTCAGGAACAACTGGTCAGATTTGAAAAAAAATTTCAGTATTTGAGAACTCGTTTATCTAGGGAGACTATATATCCGAGCCGAGCCTGAGGCGATGGGTCGGGGGACCCATCTCCTCATTGCACAGGTGAGGCTAACGAGGGGAGACGACTGGTCGTGTACCCAGTAGTCTCTCTATAGTAGGACGAAGCCTGGCGTTCACTCGCCAGGCTGCCGCAGGGGCGGTTTCTCAGGAAGACAGCAGGTTCGATCCCTGGCCGCCCCTACCATGCGGCGGACGGTACACCGTGGGGTTTTAGTTCGTGCGAGTCGGACATAACCCACTCTCTCCCCCGGAAGGGTGGCGTATCCATAAAGGATTTCCCCACGTAAATTAAAAAAAAAAGGCTATATATCATCACGCTAAGACTAATAGCACCAACGAAGAATGTTTCAAAATCCTTTTTTCCCTTTTGAGAGCTTCCGCTGCGTGTTACTTCGTTAAGTGATGTTTATTGGTCATATTATCAACAACAATTATGAATTCTTATCAATATGTAGTGATATAATAACTGAGCCACAGCAACGCGTGGCCGGGTCAGCTAGTAATTTAAAAATTCGTAAATGTTAAAGTGTTATGCTTTAAGACTTTTTAATGCAATAAAATCATTTGTAGTCGTACAGTAGTATTGTACTTCTGTGCTTATAAAATAAAAGTATACGGCATCAATTGTGAGTGAAACTGTAATAATAACTTAGGCTTCTATGTTACAGGCACTGCCTTATCTCTAAAATATTAATATAGGAAAAAGTGTATTTCATCTTATATCTTTATGTATCTGTTACTTATAATGTAGGCGCATTGACATATGAAAGCCCAAGACGCACAGTCTCGAATAAAAGTGACGCTCGAAACCGCCCGCAAACTCCCCAATATACATACGTGCATATAGTTATGCGATAAACTTATGATTTTGCAAATTCAACCGTACCTGAATGATTTAAAGTTGTTTTTACAAGGACGCAAGCGATGCGAGACTGTTTGAAATTACTGCATAATTTTCATTTGTGTGCATATTATATGCGGAGGGTTTTCAGACGTTGAGTGTGCATCTTGGGTTTTTAAATACATCAATGTGTAGGCGTATAATTTTTTTTTCTATTTACAAGACAGAACACAAATTTAGTTATAAATACTAAGTATATTATATATATAACATCAAGGCAATTTAAGGATAAATAAATATTCCTTGAATAACATTTTAGTGTTTTTTGTGTATTAAGCTCTTGATTATATTACACACAAGTCTGAACTCACATCTATATTCAGAGCGACCAAAAATATTTTCGAGGGCTGTACTTATGTAGACACAAAAGTACAATAGGTACTACGTAAATTTTCTCTTTTTATCTGGTACACTGGTGACATGAGACATTGTCCACGTTTTTGACACTAAAATAGTATTTTATTTATGGAGTTGTTAAATATGTCGGTACATTGATATATTGTTCATAGTGTTTGGCCAATCCGTTAAATAGTTAAAGTAATCGTGGGTTTGGTTGCCGTTATATTTAAGTAAATTTGTTTTTGTTGCTGACGGATAAGGTCTGTGGAAACTAATTTCCTAAGTGGCCGAGAAATTGTAAACCATCCTATATACAGAACTAGGCCAGTGTGTTGAATAATGGCGTAGGTACATTAGTACATAGTTATAACGTTAGGTAAAAGTGTACCAAACATTGTATCGTAACATGGTAATTATAGTTAGTATTAGATATAAACATCTATTATATTTAGTTTTTTAATATAGATCATTGTTTCAAAAGTATGTCAAATAATATAGAATTTTGGATGTTTAAAACAAAATTAAACGACAAGATGAAAAAGAGTATTACAATAAAACGCATACTAAAACATAACGAGTATCATTCTTAACATTATAATGCGAATGTGAGTTCGTTTAAAATAGTTAATAGACATTTTAGACTGGTTTCCAGTCGACGGAAAAAGAATAATACGGATTTCGCTATGCAGATGATTGGATGAAGTTGCAATGTAGCATGCAGCGGAAGGATAATGTACTTACACTTTGCAATAGAAGATAAAGATATGAATTTGTAAAAATTGCTCGAAGATGCCTGTGTTGAAAGCGAAAGCTAAGCTGAGCATTTTCTTGATAATGAGAATGGATTTAGGGGTCTAATAGCAAAGGTGACAAAGTCTGTATGATGTCAATTATTGTTAACTTCGGTTTAATTTCCTTGACTAATGTTAGGTTAAAAGATATATTAAAATCGTTAATGCTATACAGCATAATATCTCAGACTAGCTAAAAACACACGTCGCTGAACGCGCAGTCCTTATAAGAATCGTAGCTTCTCCAATCTTTAATAACTTAACAATAAATGAAGATATCGATAGATAAAGGCCAGGTATCTATGAACTTACGCTGAAAAAAATCGCTTTAAATGTATCGAGTAGTTTTTGCACGATGCGCGCACAATGCCACATTTCTATACTTTTATTTATATGGAACAAAATACGGTAATTTTTTTTTTGTAATTCAACCCTGAAATTATTTTGTACTTTATCGCTACTTTTATTAAAGCATTACATTAAAATATGTATTATAACAATGGCCTATTGTAACAAGGTTATTTTTGTGGGGTACCTTCTTAACACAGTATTATTTGAATTTTTGTATCAGTGTAACTGATGATAGAAAGTAACATACTAAGCCTAAAGGACCTACCAAGCCCCGCCTCCTAAGTATAATGAATAGAACGCATCAACAGATACTTGGTGAGAGATTTTTAGTTTGATTGTGGTAACTAGCAAAGTGCGATTTAGGCAATAACATACCACTATGCCTCGCACGATAAAGGTGTAATTATATCAAAAAATCTTTAAAGTTTGCGAACCACATTCAGCATAATGATAACATATCGCTCGCGTGAAAGATATCTGTAACGCACCCTTAGTTTTTTAGGTAACGAATTAAAACGTTACCGGGGGACGTACTCCGGTGTGTGGCAAAAAAATACCTCAAAAAACCATGTATCAAATGTCATCCCCACGTGCCAAGAACGCGGACTAGCATGGTTTCACATCCGCCTGTCGATATTAAAATTTCGTAATGTAATACTTACCTTTGTTTTGAACATATTCGTTATTATTTTTGTAGGTGGTAGAGCCACGCTGGAGCTATTACTGGTTTCAGCACGAATGGGTTGGCTCGCCCGGGGTACTACCCCCTACCGACGGAAGTAACTTTTTGGTATTTTTTTTATTTTTTTTATTTTTTTTTTTTTTTTTTTTTTTTTTTGTGTTGGGGGGCTCGGGCCCCCCCCCCCCCCCCCCCCCTTCCCCTCCCCCCCCTCCCCCCCCCCCCCCCCCCAAACCCAGGCTGGCAACCCACTTTCGATTCCCTTGGTGTTGCAAGTGTTTATGGACGGTGGTAATCACTTAACATCAGGTGACCCATCTGCTCGTTTGCCTCCTATGATATAATCAAAAAAATAACTTCAGGGTGTCGGTTTTTTGTGACGGTGTGCGCGCGCATCGTAAAAATTTACTCTCATAATTTTTCCCTAACGTGCCAAAAGAAGTATAACTTCAAAAATATATTATACTATATGTTGTAATACATAATTAAATTACAGCAAAAGCAGCTTCTGCCTCTGATTTCAATGTCGTTAGCTTGAAATCTATAATTAACCTACCACTTAGGAACAATGTTTTTTTTTTTAATGAAAGGTACTTTAAGCTCTTTTGTATACCCCTGACAACGTATACGCAAAATTTCATGCTCTTGAATAGTGTGGAAAGCGTGGAAGTGTAGCAAAGAAAATTACATTTGTATTTATAACTGGCTGTGCCCGCGACTTCGTCCACGTGGAACCTTATGTACAAAACAATGACTAATAAAGTCATCGAACGTATTTAGTCAATTTGCTTATCTACTTTTATCTCATACTTAAGTCGCGGTGCCATTAAAAGTACAATAACTTTTGATAGAGTGTACCGATTGTAATGAAACAAAGACTAATTTACTTCCGAGAATATGCTTTATAATTTCCTTATATGGGGTTTTATTGTTAACCCAGTAGTTTAACAGTGATGTGTGTTTATACAAACAGACAGACAGACATTTCTAAAATTGATTGAAATGTATTCTATTACTTATTCATAGACACCTGCAACAATTTTTTTCACCAAAATCGAAAATGTACCGACACGTTACATTTACATTTTTATTATATGTATAGATATCACTGGGAAGGATACCAATGATAACTATTTTTTTAATATACGACAATATTTAATGATAAGAGACAATAACTACACAATATAGAGGTCTCCTGGGAAGTTATCACCTTGAAGTTGATAATATCATTAAGCGTCCATCGTTTGTTTCACCAAATTCACTTGAATCCCACCATTCTTTTGAGGCTTAATGTGTTTTTTTTTGCCTAGCATTGTGACTGCATTACTCCTGATAGTTTGCAAGGTGGAAACGAAAAATAACAGCGATCGTCGAAAGATTTATAATCCATTGCCAATCATTACTCTCACACCAGCTTAAAACGTAACAAATCAGAACAATCACCGTGACGGTTATATCACCATATGTATATTGATCCAGTGCTCCAGTGAGAGATAGAGGTAACATATCACCCCGCTTGAATACTGAATATACAAGAGCTGATACCGGGACGCGACATGCTTCAGTTGCTCATTATAGAAGATTTTACACATGACGTAGGTAGTCACTTTCCAATCAGACCAGACAGTTTAAATCGTTATTTAATATCAGATGAGATTCTGACCCAAAGCTAACGATTAAATCTATACTAATATATAAAGCTGAAGAGTTTGTTTGTTTGTTTGGTTGAACGCGCTAATCTCAGGAACTACCAGTCCGATTTGAGAAAATCTTTCTGTTTTAGATAGCTCATTTATCGATGAAGGCTTTAGGCTTATCACATATCACCACGATACGACTAATAGGAGCGGATCACCAATGAAGAATGTTTCAAAATCGGGCACATTTTGTTCCTTTTGAGAGATTTCGTTAGCGTTAGTGTTATATACGTTGCCATGGCAACGTGGTAAGTTTCTATCGCAAACATTTTCAAAGTTTATTTTGTTTTCCTATTCAAAAAGTTTATTCTACTTTAGTTTTGTTTCCAATTTTTTATTTGTAATCTATTACGTATTATAAAAATAAAGTGTGTGTATCTGAAATTAAAATAACAACTTTTTGGTGAATGGATTTGGCTACAAGTAACAAAAATATATATTTTTTTTATATTGTTGGTATTTTATATTATTATATTTTGTTTGTTTATTCCGGGTTATGTCCGAAGCGGCTGGACCTATGTTACCGAGAATTTTACTGGCAGATATCCGAAATTATAGAGGTTGACATATTCTATTTTATTTGTTGAACTGTTACCCGTGCATTCGTCCATGTGAAATTTATTAAACATATGTTGTTTATTGTAAACAAGCGAGTGAGACGTGTGCTTTACTGGACTTCAAATACATAATTAACAAGTACGTAATTGAAGTCATATGTTTGTATGTAATTAAAATTATATTATCTTTTTGGTCAATTTGGCGGCCATTTTGATTTATTTACTGCGCTTGCGTCTACATAACACAGTGATTATAGCAACGTATAAGACTAACTTAATTATATCGACAATACGGGTATATTAGATCTATATAATAAAAGATTTAACACGTATTGTTCGATAATGTATAGCTTAAAACTTTAATTACTTTCTTATATAGTCTAAGTGAGCACTGAGGGTGATATATTGTAGGTAAAAGTTCCAGGCATGTTGCTGGTGATAAATCCCATTCCATTCGATACACTGTTTTCATTCACATTTCTAATGTACACGTTACATGTTACAGTAGATGGCGTGCGTGTCGTACTTACAAATGTTTTTGAAAAAGCATCTCTATAATGTA